>MU834701.1:0-44951 GCA_029204225.1 Diphasiastrum complanatum
ATATCTTAGAATACCTAAAGATTCTAAGACTCAAGCGTACGGAAAAGCATTATAAATTTCTAAAAGGATATTGATGGACCGTTTCAGATTATATGATAAAATTGGTCTTTAGCTACAAACTAGATCTTCAGACAAGACTATAGCTCACCCAATGTTTATCATGTAAGCCCATTTAAAACCATGTTTACATGAAGGTGATGTAGTTTGGTTCAAAGGAAGATTTTACCCCATATGGAGGACTTATCGCTACTGTTCTTTGGAACCTATAAAGGTACTCAGAACCAGAGAAAACAAATTGAGAATTGTTCTATCTCTGTATAAGGGAAAGCTCCTTAGATCCTGCGTACAATCCTAAACACAACGGATAACACATTGTGGAGAAACCACCTCAACCTAGTAGAAGTGGCCTATCCATGTGTATAGAACTGCTCCCAATCTGCAACATCACTTGCGTCCGTTCTCACGACGTAAGATACATCTGGATTTGCAATTTGTAACACGGGAGCTGGAACAATCATTATTTTTAAGTTTCTCAAAACCAGTGATTCAATTCCTTGTCCAAACAACAAGCGACTAGGTTGATTTCTCTTTTTCTTTTATTAACAATTCCTTTTGTCATATTATTAAGCGGTGCTTCCTAACTTAGCAAATCCTCAATAAATCTCTTGAAAAAGTGTAAAACCTAAAAAAAGACTTTACCTGCCTCACAGTTCCCGGAATGGCCACTCAATCATAATCTTGATTTTATCCTCGTCAATCTTGATCCCATTTACTGTGATCTTATGACCCGAGATAAAGCAACTCTTGCTTAAAGAATTCACACTTGGACTCTTTAGCGTAGAGTAACTCCTGACAGAGTTCATCAAGACGATTTTTAAGTGTTCTACGTGTTCCACCAAGGATTTACTGTAAATGAGAATGTTGTCTAAGAATACAACCACAAACTTCCCAAATATGGACAAAATAAATCTGTTCATCATTTGTTGGAACGTTGCTGAGCATTCGTTAATCCAAATGCAACACTAGAAATTCATAATGACCAGATCTAGAACAAAATCCTGTCTTTTGGACATTTTTCGACTTAATTCTTATTTTGATGGTACCCTGTCCTGAGATCTATCTTGGTGAAATACCGTGCCCTCCTAACCAACGATCTACAAGGTCAATCCATCCTTGGGTAATGGATATTTATTCTCTATAGTCACTTTATTAAGCCCCTTGTAATCCACACACATCCGAAAACCTCCATCTTTCTTCGCTTTAAGAAGAACAAGAGTGCCCAATGGTGATTTACTAGGTTGTATATGTCCCATCCTCAGATAGTTTTCTATTTGATTTGAAATTTCTGTCTCCCTCTTTTGAGAGAACCTATAAGGTTGTCTAGAGACAGGTTGACTTCCTGGAAAATATGTATATCTTGAGAAAAAATTTAAGCTATATCCCAAAAAGGGCATACTCAATTTGTCTTGTTGCATTTGGGAATCTATGTTCATACATGGTGGAGGAGCTTGGTTTTTCAAATTTGTTAATGTATCTAGCCAAGAAATAACCACATGGGAACAAATTATATGAGAAGTTGTGGTTACATCTACTTCTCCCTTGTGGTTGATTAGTAGATTTACTAATGCTATGATCTATGTCATACTGGATTTGTCAAGGAATACAATAAACAAATTGTGAACATGCTCAATAAGTGGTCTATTGATCATGAGTGAAAATGTAAAGCTCGAAGTGGAGGAGGAGCTAAGATCGATATGCTTTTGCAAGTCTTTAATCAAGAACTAGATTCGTATGAAGTGGCAAGGTGAAGATATAAGTGAGGATAAGAGCTAAGCAGAAAATGTATGTCATCATTCTTTTTTAGCACCTTATTCATGCATTGGTCATACTACTATGTATGAAGGGGGGGCCATTACTATCATAATGGTCTATGTTTTGGTGGATATTGGAGTATGAGAGTTTTATTCCTTCGAGGAATGGAAGACTATAGAAGACCTTAACCAACGCAATGTGATGGATGTGTTCAATGAACTTAATTTGGCTTTTCATGAATGTGTAGATTTTGTTATTGTGAGTTCCCCAACAAATACTCTGAATAGAGTCAGCCTCCATAAAATTCTGGCTCTTATTGGATGGCCTTACTAGAACGTCCCACACTTGAATCGATGGCTTGTTTTGTGTTTGTAATTATCGATCCTTTTTGAGAAGAACTTGGTATGTACATTGTGCAACTGTTGATGGTATCTTTCTCAATCGACGTGGAACTCTGGGAAATTGCACCAACAATATCTTGTTTTCACCCGTTGTCAGCCAAAGATTTCAGGTAGCTTCCATTCGAGCAAAAATGAGAAAGGACTACAAGAGATCTTAGATATTGAAAATAGTTGCTTCTGTAAGCATAAGCATTTTCTTTATTGTATTTGGGGCTTGCATACAAAAATCAGACTAATGTTAAATCGCCAAGAGAGGGTTGCATTTCTAACCCAAAACCACCTTCATTGAAGTTTTAATTTTTAAACAGGACAAGAAGAAGAAGATACAACGAGGAAGACTACAATTAGAACACATACGTAATGAGATGATACCCCCAAATATAGAACATCACGTTCGAAAAGCAGATTTCTTGCTCTAGCTTAGATGTATCAACTTATCAAAGTATAATCTGCTATCTGCATTATGGATTCATGTGAGGTGAACTTTTAACAAAGTGACAGGATACCTAGACTCTTCTCACCAAAATTAGTAAAACGTATATTGTTATCCAAGATTCACCCGAGCAAATCGTTGACATAAACGGCACTTTGATTATGTGACAATGATGTACAGTATATACTCATATTACTGTGGAAGGAAAACATCCACCAGAGATGCTTCAGATGCAAAAATGTTTGGCATATTGTAGTATGATCGCCAGACGGGAGCAACAAGTCTGCGCATAAATAATTGCCTTACGGTGAAAGAGCATTTTGGAGTCCAATACCATGTTCTGCAGGTAAAGTCGTATACCAGTGGTTCAGTTACTGTTTTCATGGAGGATTTTGGCATGCTTGTGAAGTAAAGAACGTCTCCTTGTCCAACGAAGTAGAGCGAACTGCAGTCATGTCTCTCTAGAAATTTTTCTTGTATTGCAACAGGCATGGCTACCATTTCTTCCCATTTCCTTTCTAGCAGATTTAGCTTCCAGACGCAGGTCCTTGAAATTGTACCAATTTCCATCCCCTCTGTTCTTTTGACTGCTCCCACAAGCAGCAACTCGTCTTGATATTTAACCAGATGAGGTCTGTGAACAGAAGCATCCACCAGAACCACAGAATCATTCCAGCGATGGTAGTTAACATCGTAAGCCACAACTCTGGTCGGATTTTTTGCCAGACAATATAGAATTTCACCGCAGATGGGATGTGCGACACTAAATTGAATGTGAGATGGTGGATTCGTTCTTATAATAGTCCAAGATTTTGTCACTGAATTATACTCTTCAATTGTCTTATAATAACCTTGAACCACCAGTTTGAAGTTACCAGTCACGTGATTGATAATCATGGCTTGGAAAAACTCAGGCAAATTACCTGCGCTAGGTGTTTGAAAAAGATCTGGCGGACCTAAGCAGAAGCGACTGGGTGGGGAAGGAATAGACATCTTTGTTCCTGTGAAGGGATTGCACATCCAGAGCTCGGAACAGTTTTTGGATTTAAGATGCGTAGCCACACAGAGCGTACTCCCAACGGATGTCAGGAACAGGCTGAAATCATTCCTGCTATCCAGTTTCAAAGCCAGCCTACGCCATTTCCGATCACTGGGATCGTATGCAGCGCACCACCAGTCCTTCTGCCAATAACCTCGGCCGCTGGCCAGAAACACAAACCACGGCTTTCGAGCAGGGGCTACCAAAGTCCTCACACTTTCCAGCTCTCGCGATCCCAAAATGGAGCTCCATTTCTTGCACACACACCGCAATCTGGCAGCGCAAGCGAGGGGCAGGCAAGCTAGCACGGATTGCAGCAACTCTTCTGGTAAAGCACTCCAATCTGTAAAATCCATCGCATTGTTCCCCCTCTTGCTCTCGCACTCCTCCTTCCCCAGAACGAGAACAAATCCTTATGCTGCAGATCGTTTTATTCACATGAAAGCAAGCAAGGAAATGGATTTTAGTCTTGTCCCTATTCCAATACAACAGTAAATTAATGCAACAATTGTTATGACGTAAAATAATAATATAACGAATGTTATGGTAATACAAGAGGGTTTAGCTGGGGAGGGTTGAGCAATGAGCTCCTGGCTGCTGAACTATTCTTCACAGACAACAAATTAAAATCAGCTTCTCACATTTCATTGAAAAATTCCCTTGGCTGCTGAATTGTTCTCCACGGACAACAAATCAAAATCAGCTTCTCACATTTCATTGAAAAATTCCCTTGGCTGCTGAATTGTTCTCCACGGACAACAAATCAAAATCAGCTTGTCACCTTTCATTGAAAAATTCCCTTGGCTGCTCCGGGCTTCTTTGAAAGGCATTAGTTTTAAATCCATTACATTGTACAACGTTCCACATCCAATTTGCAACGGTTTTGAAATCTCAAAAGCTGAACCTCAAATTTAGCAAAGTTAGTTATATATTTCAAACTTCGTGTGTAAATTTAGGTATTTGGCAATTATTTATAGAGCTAGATTCTATAGGAATACAAGAAATTTCATATTTCACTTGTTATGTATATGTTAGGGCATCTTCATTGATGCTATGAGAAATAGAGGAGGGGTGGTGACAACCCACAATAGTGGGGACACACACCTCGACCCTACTTTTTGTTAGCGATAGTTGGCTGCCACTAACGTATGTAGTAGCAAGGGTGGTGAGCTCAATTTTTACTACGATCATCCATCTCAACTGTAGCTCTACTCTTAGGATATAAGAGAGACTAACACAAATCTGAACTCCATGTATTATGAGTCAGGTTACAATCATTGACATGTGATCTCTTCCATGTGGCATCACCTTATATGCTTAAGCCCATAAATGCAAGCTGCAGAAAGTGCTTTATGGTTTAAAGCAAGCACCACATGTGTGGTATGGATGCATCGATAGTTACTTTCTCTCCAACAATTTTGTAAGAACAAATTATGATCCTAACTTATGTGTTCTTACTAGTGGGGATAATATTGCTTCGGTCGTGCTTTATGTTGATGATATCATTATCACGAGAAATGATGAAGACCTTGTGAAATCTATTAAAGCTTACTTGTGCAAGCAATTTAAATGGCCCATTTAGATCTTATCCACTATTGTCCAGGGGTGGAAGTATGGCAAGATGTAGGTTATATCATACTTTCACAAATTAGATACCTGCATGAAGTTTTGGAAAGATTTCATATGTCTGATTGCAAACCATTAAGCACACCCAGTGAGATAAGTAAGAAGTTGACATGCATTGATGACAACGGTCCAATGGATGCTACTTTATTTTGTCAATTGGTTGGAAGTCTTCTATATATCTCACCACCACTAGACCAAATATTTGTTATGTTGTCAGCTTGGTTAGTCAATTTATGGCAGCACCAATGATGGTAGATCATTGGAAAGCAACCAAGCGGCATCTTGAGGTATGCGAAAGGTACACGTAATCTTGGTCTAGTCTATACAAGATAGTATGGTTTACCTAAGCTAGAGGATTATGGTGATGATGACTGGGCTAGTAGTATTGATGAAAGGAGGTAAATCACACTGGGTTATAATTTTATTATTGGTAATGGTTGTTTCTCCTGGTCTACTATAAATCAAAATGTAGTATCACTTTCTACCACTATAAGCCAAATATAAAGCTCTGTGTTCAACAACGCAATATGGCTATGTCAATTGCTTGGTGAGATTGGTATCAAACAAGTCAAAGGTACAATTATTTTTAGTGATAGCCAAAGCAGAATGCAATTAGCTAGAAATCCTGTGTTTTACGCAAGAATGAAGCATATCGAAGTAAAGTACCACTTCATACAAGAAAAGCTTTGTTCAAATGATGTGGATCTGATTCATTATAGTACTACATTGCAAATAGCCAATGTGTTCACAAAATCACTAAGCAAAGAGAAGTTTGAATATTTTAGAAAGAAGCTTGGCATAGAAGCAATAACTCAAAGTTTGAAAAACGAATAGTTTTATGGAAAGAGACTCATCTTTTTGGTGCACTTGCGATATTTTGTAATGTAATATATGGCTATATTATATTACTATGCTATCATGGAGGCATGTTCCATGAATGTTGTCACTGGTTCTTTTTTAGAAATAATGATTAAAAGAGAGTTAAAAATACAATCTTTAGACATTTCTTTCACGATTCTTTTCCTCTCTCACTCTTTTTAGGCTCCTAGATCAACGAGCTAGTGTCTACTAAGCCAAAACCAGTACATAACCTGTAATTACTGCTTTACTTTGGTAATTCAAAAATACTTTTGTCAAGTTTTATGATAGGTAGCTTGCTTCTTGAAATAGCTCAAAAAGCTTATGATTGTTAGCTTACATTGATCATGATTTATCAAGTATTGAGATGCAAGGACTTTTTGGAGAATTTTGATGGCTCTAAGTTCTTGGTCAAGGCAGGTTTCAGGTAAATCTTGCATTATGAGTGATATTATTTCATCTACTGAACCCTCTGGCTTTGAGGAGGCCAAAAATCAGGAGATATGGCAAACAGCAATGCAGGAGGATATTGATTCCATCAAACACCATGACACTTGGGAGATAGTGGATCTTCCAAAGGGCAAAAGACCCATTGGCAACAAGTGGGTATACAGGACAAAGTACAATGCCGATGGAACTATTGCAAAACACAAAGCAAGGCTTGTAGTGAAGGGTTATGCGCAAAGAAAGGGCATTGACTACAAAGAGACCTTTGCTCTTGTGGCTAAGTGGAACACACTTCGGATGGTGATTGCTTTGGCGGCGCTATTTGGATGGAATCTACACCAAATGGACGTGAAGTCTGCATTTCTAAATGGTAAGCTTGAAGAAGAAGTGTACATGGAGCAACCTAGTGGCTTTGTGGTACATGGCATGGAAGACAAAGTATGCAAGCTAAAGAAAGCCATATATGGATTGAAGCAAGCACCATGTGCTTGGTATAGCCACTTTGATGAGCATCTCCTATCTAGACGTTTGACACGCACTTCTTCAGATTTCAATCTTTACTACTTTGCTCGTGACTCTAGTATCACACTGATTGTGCTGTATGTAGACGACCTCATAATCACAGGAAATGATGATGATTTGATTGGTGCAATCAAGAAGGATTTATCTTCTAGTTTTGATATGATTGATCTTGGCTTGCTGCACTACTGTTTGGGAGTGGAAGTATGGCAAGGTTGCAGTAAAACCGCACTAACACAAACAAAGTACATGAATGAGATTTTGAAGCGTTTCAAAATGTGCGATAGCAAGCCAGTATCCACACTTGTGGAGGTTGGTAAGAAACTATCTAACCAGGATGAGAGTGCACTAGTTGATGCCACTTTATTTCGTCAATTAGTTGGTTTGCTGATTTATCTCACAACTACTCGTCCTAACATAAGTTATGTTGTAAGCGTTGTAAGTCAATTCATGGCTACTCCTGGAGAGATTCATTGGAAAGCAGTGAAGACAATTCTTCGTTATGTGAAGGGCACGTTAACCCATGGATTGTTGTATGAGAGGTAACATACTTTACTAGTTTTGCAAGGCTTTGTTGACTCAAATTGGGCAGGCTACATTGATGACAAGAGATCTACCACAAGTTGTGTATTTCATGTTGGTAATGGTATATTTTCTTGGTCAAGTAAGAAACAAGACACAGTTGCTCTTTCTACTAAAGAAGCAGAGCAAAGCACTATGTTCAGCTACACAGAAAGCAATTTGGTTAAGAAGAATGTTTGAAGACATTGGAATTCCACAGAATAAGCCTACTATGATCAGACGTGACAGCCAGAGTGCTATACAGCTAGCTAAAAATCCTGCATTTCATGCACACACGAAGCATATGGAAATTAAGTATCATTTTATTAGAGAGAAATTGCTATCTAATGAAATAGATGTAGTGCATTGTAAGACAAAGAATCAGTTAGCTGATATATTCACTAATTAAGTATCAACAGCAGCTAAAGTACGAAATTAAGTACCAAAAGCAGCTAAAGTAGCCAATTGTGTATGTTGGGAGGTGCGTTCGATGTCTCAAGATTTTCAGCAGTGGCCTTAGAGGCGGCTTTGCACTTCCTTGCAAGTGTCCTCATCTGTTACAATAGATGATCGAGAAAGCAATGACAACAAAAAGCAACAATAGAAATGTTGTGAGAGCATAAAGGAACGATAGTAAGGAACTGAAAAAAAAAAAAAAAAAAAAAAAGCAAGAAAGCAAGAAAGCAAATTGGAATGAACTGATAGCAGAAAGCAATCATAGCAGAAAGCAAGATAGCTGTCCACACATGTGAAACCGTACAGCACCTTCAAATCAAGTTTCTATAGTCTTTTTGCTCCAAAATCTTGCATACTAGTCCAAAATTTATGCTTTTTAGTGCATTGTCTAGATCTAGGTTCAATCCATTGAATGCTAATGATCAAATAGAGGTTTGAATCATTGAAGCATTTCATTTTAAAGCATTAGATCATGTCTAAAAGCATGTTTTGGTGGTACAAAAAAAAAACCCTTTTTCCATAGTACCTTTTGGTAGTATATGTCAATCTTTGTGGATTTTATTACTCATAATTTATATTTCTAATACAATACTTATGGTAGTACATTTCTCACTTTTTGGAGCAAGTGATAGGTCCCACAAGTTAATGCAATGAAGGCGTCATTGACAATCATCGGCATACTAATCACATGGGCCTACTAATCATGGGCCTACTTTATCTAATTTGAATTTGGATAATAAATGCTTTGCCCTCCAAATGACCAATTTAGTACTATCCTTGCTTTTTGCTATCAGTGAGCATATCATTGCTTTTTGCTATGAGCAATTCACGTTGCTATCTTGCTTTTTGCTATCAGTTAACCTGCAGTCCACAAGTCAATTTGGACCAAAACAAATGAAGCTATCACTCTCTTAGAGCTCGCCCACACAAGATTAGATCAAATCAACACTTTGACAATGATCTTTTTTCAATTGATTAATGGATCATTACATGCCTCTTGAAACCAGACTTTGATACCATGTGAATTTTCTGAAAAAAGGACAATGATTGATTGTACTAATCAATCTACAAGAGTTGTTGATTGCCAAATCAAAGGATCTAACAAATTCTATTGACTAGATCTTGATCTACGCATAGATCTTCAACTATTTAGCAAGATCGACTAATGTAAACATCAATAATCATCAAGGGTGGCCTCACACGTGTGGAAAATAGCCATTGTACAGACTGTGACAAGAGAGCAAAGTATTATAATATTTTATAGCATTCCAAGCATAAAATCACAAGACAAATGTGTAGATTACTGTGCAAATTGTAGATTGTAAATCTCTCATCAACTTTCTATTGAAATGGTTGATCTCTTTATAGATCAAGTACATCCATGAGTTGTGTACTGTCCAGCAAGCCTTCACACTTGTGAAGAGTGCCTAGTCATCTAGATCCACCAATAGGAGCCAAATATGCTCATTATCCAAAGTTGACTTATCACACTAGCTAGAAACCAAAAGCTAGTCTCCACAAAAATAGGGATATTCCCTATAAAATAGAATCTATTGGAATATCTAAATCTTATCCTCTACAACCTGATCCACATGTGTGAACAACAACTTGACATGTGGGAGCTGTTACTCATTCACATGGAAGTGCAAGCTACTTACATGGAAATTGGTCAAAGTGACTTTTTCTTAGATTCTACCCACAAATCAAGTTCACTTACAGGTACATTTTGTACATCCTTTCACACGTGGGAAAAGGCTCCACACGTGTGAGATCCTATCATGAACATAGATCTCATGATTGATCAATTTCATCAAGTTGGAAGTGACAATTTCAACAAAGTGCCTATGAGTTTTGCAAGTCAGTAGCAAGTACAACTCATTTTAGCTTTTGGATAGGGAACCTCTTGGAAAGTCACTAGTGGCAAGTCTTTGTTAAAAGGCATGAAACATAGCAAAGTGGGATGTTTTGTGTGTTTTTCATCATAAAATGGACTATCACCACTTACCTTCAACCAAACCAAGCTTTTTATTACATACAAAAAACCATTTTTGAACAAAAGCCAACAAAAGAATTCACAAGTACAAATCGAAATAGTGTAAAATCCTTCCTTAGACCCCAAAAAATAGTCCCAATGGCACACAAAATGGAAAGAGTTCTTAGTTTCCAATGATGCCGCCATATGTAACAAGCTTATCTACTAAGCTATGAAGAAACTTGGGAAAGTATCACATCCCAGTTAAAATCAATTGACCAAGCTTTGACTAGAGGTATTGGCGATACTTAAATTAATGATTAAGGGCCTTACGCACCATATTTTTTGTGATGTCCAATGATATTAATTGTTACAAATAGTTGTTGTTCTAAAGGCTACGACTAGGGTTCAAGGAGGTGGCCCTTTCCATTTAGGCATATAAGATGTGGGGATTACTAGTGATACCAAAGGTAGGAGGACGCAGAAATGGCCTACATAACACACCGGTAACCTTCTTGTGCTAACCATTCTATGTTATGCTAGTATATCATTGATACATGTTGCTAGCTAGTATCCTAATTCTGTTCATAGTTAGAGTTCCTCTCATGAGCGTTTATGGTAGTTTTTGGTGCCATAGCTAAGATTGTGAGAGAAGATTGTATTGTAATCCCTATAGCTTGAGGTGAGCATATTGATTAGAGTATATCTCAATCTGTTGGATTTTATTGATCTTTGCCTAGCTCTAGGTATAACGATCTCCAAGTGAAGATCTTCAATAATCCTGTCACATGCAAACCAAAAGGACACCTGTGGAGCATAAACCACCCAACGAACGAAAAAGGCTAGTCAATGCCCTAACCAATTCACCCCCAAGCCACAGTGAGTGAATATAAGAGAGGAGAGGATCCTGGCTCATGAATCTGAAATTCCAATAGGGAGATGGGCGAGTTTCCATGGTATATATTCTCTCCAAGAGGAGAGAATAATCCCCTTAGGATCCCCATGCAATCCTATAATAAGCTATTGACCTTCTATTCTTGCATTATAGCAGTCAATCACCATGCAAGTGCTCCTATGTCCAAATATAGGTTGGGGCCCTCATATGATTATTAATTACTTTATCGACCACGTCCGGACTGACATAACATAACTAATAACCACATACAACTAGAGTGACTGACTATCCACGTCAGAGATTATTCCGAATTCCTCATACTGGACATGGACATAACATTTTTTCCCCCTTGAACCACTTCTATCCTCAGAAGCGAAAACCAGGTTGAGTTCTTCTTTATGCTTTCGACCCGTCCCCATGAATCATCATCCTCAGTCTGTCCCTTCCATCTAATCAAGCACTCAGAATGTTATATCCATGACCTATACATAGGATACAGTATCCTCCTAGTCTTGGATACACGGTACTCCAGTGAAACAAGTTGTTAGTTATGCCACGTCATACTGGACGTGACCCGAAAGTAACTAATATCCTTGTGAGGCCCATAACACACTAAATGGAGTTTAGACAAGGTATGAGACAGTGTATGCATGTGTAGAGTTATCAATAACAATTCTACGAATAGTTGGTCCATGCATAGGACTCTATTCTAGGTGAATCTATGTATAGGGAACATAGGGCTATGCATGGCTATGTGCCCATGATGCATTAGGCTCTATATAAGAGGTCCAAACTCGCCCTACTCCACATCATGGTTCTTGATTCATTGCCAGGCTCTCACTCTACATTCATGCTTCTTGTTCCTTGGCTTGGGGGTGAGGCTTCTAGAGATTGATTGGATGCCTCTACTTGGTTGGGTGGTTTCTCCATAGTGTGTTATCCTTTGTGTTTAGGATTTGTAAGCAGGATCTAAGGAGCTTCCCTTATAGTGGTATCAGAGCAAGGCTTACAAGTTTGGAGAGGTGGTGCTTTTCATTGGAGCTTGGTGGTATTCAACTAGTATTCTCATCCAAGAAGAGGAGCAAGGTTGCAAGTTGGTGGATCTTCCCAAATTCAATTTGCATGTTCCATATCTCTCTCAAATTCATTATGGTTTATGGTGAATTGTGCTAGGAAATCAATTTTGGTGTCTTTTTTGGAGTTTTAGCATGTGTAGCTCAAAACTAGTGAAGGATCTAAAATTTCCAGCAAGTTAATTCACTTTGAAGTAGTTGAAATTCAGGTTGCATGTTGGATCTTCCCATGTAATTGGATTCTAGGCTCTTTTGTGGCAAATTTTGGCTTGTTTTTCCATGGTTTTGGCACAAAATGGAGGGTAGAATTCAAAATCCAGCAAGATCAGATCAATTGATTGGTTGTAACTCTATATTTTGCATTGCATGTGGATTTGGAAAATGTTCTTGCCATTAATTTCCAATTTGGCATGGTGAAACAACCTAGAATGGGCTAAAATTCATGATTTTTGCTTGTTTTTTCATGAAATTGGATGGTAGGAGGTTGTTGAACAACAATTGAGGCTGGGAAAAGATGAATCATAGTCTTTTGAAGCTTTCCTAGAAGTTAGAGCCAAGAATTCCAGCAATTGGGTTTGTAGGAAGTCAAAAAGTGTCAAAAATTGACCAATTTTGGTGAATTTTGGGGAATGGATTTCTCTAAATCCATAAGGGGGTCATTCTGGATTTTTTCCAGCATGATTTGTGCTCCTTTTTACTTCCCAGCAAGCTATCAGACTTGTAAATTGATGGGTAGAGGCTTATGTTTCAATTCCATCAAGTTTGTAGCAATTTTGACTTCTAGAAACCAAGAATTCATGGTTCTCAGCCCATACCGCTTCATAGGATCTGTATGAAGGCTTCATGGAACTCTTAGAGACCATTTAAGACTGTTTGGATCATCACTTTTAGGCTTGGTTGAGTGTTTGCATGTTTTTGGACATATTGGTCTTGAAAAAGTGCACCCTCCTACAACTTAATTGGCTGTTCTAAACTCGCACGTGTGAGTCCTAGGTGGCTGGCCGATGTGGCAACTGTCTTGTTCACTGATGTCTCTCTGTACAGAGCTTTACAGCACCCAATTTGGTGTTCTGTAGCCAAAGATATGAGCATCTGAAGTTTTGCAATTTTGTGAGCAAAATTGATAAAATTTTCCAATTATTCTGATTGCATGCATGACAATTTCCTATTTTGAGGTACTGTGCTTGCAAGGAATGTCTACATGTGGTTTCTCAGAGTGATTTTGACATG
Source organism: Diphasiastrum complanatum (assembly GCA_029204225.1). Taxonomy (NCBI): domain Eukaryota; kingdom Viridiplantae; phylum Streptophyta; class Lycopodiopsida; order Lycopodiales; family Lycopodiaceae; genus Diphasiastrum; species Diphasiastrum complanatum. The sequence goes on from MU834701.1 coordinate 13,323, forward strand.
CATGAGTAGTTTAGATTTGTTTTGAGTGGTCATACGCATGTACTCTGACGGTTAGATACAAAATTGGATTTTATAGCTGGCAATTTTCGTAGAACTGAATTTTTACGTAAAATTCCATAAAGTAAAAAATCAGTTTAATGTCGCATGTCTAGCATGCCTGAGGGACATTAACAGAGTAAAATTAAGAATCGAACAGTGAATTGAATTTTTGATTTTGATTGCTTAATAACTGACAGTGATTGTTTATGAATTTTTAGAAAACGTAAAAAAAAAAAAATTAAAAAAAAATTAAGTGCGAAAACTCAAAATTTTTAGTTTTTTCCAATTTCTTGTAATGTCTATGAAATTGACTAAAAATAGTGATTTGACCATACTGGAGTCAATTTAAGTCAGTTTTTTGGTCGACAGTACTTCACTATGAGTTAATCTATTATTAACTAAATTTAGTAATTTTCAGGATAGATATATCGAGATGGCCGAAGAAACTTCAAATCAAGCTGCAAATCCAGGTGCACCATCTTATATGATGATTTGTCAGTAGTTGAGTACGGCACTCAATGATATCAATAATCGTAATCAGATGAGAGATCAACAAATGGAAGTTCTTTTGAATCAAGTCAAATTGATGTCTTCACCCAATCTCGGTTTTCAACCAGAGGTTTATGCGAGCAAGAAGAAGGAGAAGAAACCTGAGGTCATTGAGGACTGGCTGGCCAAGTGGAGTAGTTACTTCAATCTGCATGTTGTTCCTAATGAGAAGAAAATTGAAAGTGTCGTGCTGTTTTTACGCGGCAAAGCGTCATCGTGGTGGCGAGATTTACCAGTGAAGCCAACTACTTGGGATGCATTTGCAGAAGTTTTTAAGAAAGCTTTCATAGTTGCTGATGACATGGACTACTACCTAAAGTTCGTGAACTGCAAGATGGGTACAAAGAGTTTAGACTCTTATATCCAAGAATTCGTGGACCTATGGAATAGGGTTCCATCATTCAATGCAAAGTTGGCATTATGACAGTTTGTCCTAGGTTTGTCAGCCGACTATCAGAATGAATGCAAGCGAAATGTGCTTCAAAGCCTCGAGAATGCATTTCGAATTGCGAAAGCATATGATTCCACAGTGGTGGCATCCAGGAAGCAGTTTGCGCAAATTCCAACTACTTTGAAAACCAAGAAGGTTAAGAAGCGCGGTCCAGACCAAGCAAAATACTTTGACAAATTAGATCAAGCAGCATCGGAACCTAGGAAGCCCAAGAGAAAGAGATCCAAGAAATCTATGTCCCGAAAAAAAGCTAAAAGAGAGAACTTATGTTTTGTTTGTAAGAAGCCTGGACATATGATGAAATTTTGTCAAGAAAGGAAGAAAGTGTCTGCTCACATGATTGAAATCCCAGGATGCAATGGTAAGACTTTGGAAATTAACCTGATGGATTGTGAGTGTGAATGTTCTTTTAATACTACTTCTTTCTTGTCCAATGAACTTTTCCATTTAATTGACACAGTTAAAGATCAAGAAGTGAGTATTCTATTGGACAGTGGTTCAACTCATAATTTTATTAATTCTCGTCTTGTGCAGAAACTCAACTTGGAAACTGAAGCCAGCAATCATAGATATAAAGTTTATCTAGCTTCAGGAGCAGAGTTGGAGACTTGGAACGTAAAAGTCTCGAAGCTCTCAATTTTGATACAAGGACACACGAAATTAGTTAATTTTCTTTGGGATTGTAGACTAGGTCATCTAAATCACAAAAATATTCTACATATGTCAACTCATAAAATAGTTCAAGATCTGGATTAAGGCTTATTAGATTTGGTTCATAGTGACATATGTGGCCCAATACAAGCTACCCAACATTTTATCAGTTGGATGTTCCTGGACTTGACTTCTGAGATGCTTGAAGCGCTCGATATAGTCACGTACACATTCAACTTTTTTGAATTTTTATATTACTAAGGCATACAAATGGGCTTTATGTGAGTCTGAAAGGCTAGAAGCGTTTAATAAAAGACTTTTTGAGTTCTGACCAATCTTGTCTAATATCACGATCGAGGTTAAAAAATCACTCTCGTGCTTTATCTACCATGGTCATTGAAAAAGGTTGGACTTTTGCATTGTCAGTATATTCTCAATATACTTCGCATGCATTCTCGAAGACTTGTAAAAAACGATGAGGGTCCACATTACCATCGAACTTTGGTAATTCCAATCTAGGTGCTCATTTATCAGATCTGGCAGCATGGTGAGCATGTTGAACAGGTTGATCATCAAGGTTTTCAGATTGATTGGGTCTCTACTTGGATGGTCCAAAATCTTGATTTACCTGAGATCAAAGACGATAGGGCTTGTTCTCATCATTTGGATGATTGGTCGGTGTGAACTCATTCATAACTTCTTCTGGTAGGTTGGCCATGAGAATTGATTGGATTCAACTCGGATTTGATCAACTCTTTTTTTGTTTTATTTTCTGTGTTCATTTTTTTTTTTTGATATTTCTTGAAATATGTGATTGACAGTACCTTAGAATAGAAGTAGATTTTCGATAGGAATTCTATAAAAAAGGGTCTGTCAGATCTGACCAAAGCTTGTCGGATGCAATTCTAATGATAGTGTCGGATGGAAAATTGTAATAACAAATATCGGATGCAAATTTATAATGACAGTGTCGGATTTGTTACAGTCTCGGAATACAGCAGTCAGCTGCAACGTCAGATGGAAATTTCAAAAAATTCTAGAAATTCTAAAAAACTTGGAAAATTTTCAAAAACTTGAAAATTGGAAAAACCCGAAAAAAGAAAACTCGAAAAATTCGAAAGATTGGGAAAACTCAAAAAATTCCGAAATTGGGAAAACTCGAAAAATTTGAAACTTGAAAAAACTCGAAAATATGAAATTTCGAGAATGGCAAAAAATGCAAAAACGTCGGATGCACTTCGGATGCAAATGGAATGCAAAGAGTTGGCAAATGCAGTAGTAATGCAGAGAAATTTTCAAAGGGTCAGAAAATTTGCAAAGGGTCGAAAAACATTAGAGGAGTTCTCAATATCAAAAAGACTCTTTAAGGAATGCCATGTAGGATAAAGAAATATATCAAAATTAAAAAGAACATTATTGCTTATTTGCTTGCCCCCACCACTCCCGAGGCCTCCCCAACTCCCAATGATCTAACCATAGTGTCTACAGTCACAGTTAACAACTCTAAACTATTCATAGTCTAACTTGTCAAAATTCAAAAATACATTTCATTCATTGGATCTAGAATATGACCGCCATCCCCAAATTCAAATCAGGGAAAAAAAAATCCCTCCACAGGAATGAAAATTTGAGCGCCATCTCCAAATATGAACACGATCTTCACATTGGACTAAGAATATGAGCGCCATCAGCGCCATCTCCAAATATGAACGCCATCTCCACATCGGACTGAAAATATGAGCGCCATCTCCAAATTTGAATCAAACAGAGTATATAATATAATTAAAGATAAGTACTTTGTTTTGTTTTGTTTTGTACTGTTTTTTTTTTTGTCTTGTTTTATCTGATGACGACATTATATCATCTACATTTGGATATCCCTAATGATTTGGCACCTATACAGAGACAAGGAGGCAAAGGAATTCCAATATCTACTGCTGATCGTTCCCGTTATAGGGCAGAAGGAAAAAAGAACTTGGGTTTGTGGACTGGCGGATCATTGTATCCTCAAGATCCTAGCACATTGACTCATCCCACATTCTCTTCAATAACTAATCTAGTAACATGGATATCAATGGGCATACTAGATTATTAGGATATTGTGAGAGATTGCAAAACTATGGAAATCAGTTTTCTATGAAAGAAAATTACTTTTTAGAATGTGAGTTGATACACATATCCTCTTTTTATCAAAAAAGAGATTGTCATGTCCAAAAGACTTTAGAAGAAAATGAACAACTTAAAAGAAATAATGAATCACTACAGAATAATAATGAATCATTACAAAAGACTATATTCAATATCAAATCAAAACTAGATCGAATGCAATCAATCTTACAATCTATGTGTATGGAAAACTTGCAATTATTGATGGATGTGGAAGAGGCTAAGAAGAAGGAGACTAGGAGTAAAAAGCGAAAGCGGCAAAGTTGCAAGGATATTCTGACCCTTTCAAAAGGAGGTTATCGAAATTGAAGAATTCGAACATTCAAGTAAGCATACTCTGATTTTTTGTAACTTGATTAATGACGTATGGTTTTATTTCTACTATTGTGCTATTCTACTCACTATCTTGTTTATTGAGCAGATCTGCATTAGTAGCTCATCATAATATAAAGGACAATGCATCAATGGGAATGTCATTGGGCTCAATATTGATAGGCAAATCCACTAAGTGTATCATGATGAACAATAGGAGTTCCAATGTAAAGTCCAAAATTGCAAAGTCTTTGATGCTAGACATTCAAAAAATTTAGACAAAACTGTAGTTCAGGGTGCTTGTGATTTTGCTGGTATTAGCAGAGAAGTATATTCAACAATATTTCAACTTATTAGGGATGCTTTTAAGCAAGTTCGAATTAGAAAAATCCCTATTCCTAGGTTATATCCCTTGAAGATAGATAGGAATACATTGAACTTAAGTATGCATAAAATCATTGGTATCCCATTTCATATTGAGGAAGTGTATGAATTGATGGAAGATCCATATCATATAATTCATCAAACAACTTCTTTGTTGATCTATATCACTTGTTAACATACATGGTCACATTTTATGATTCACCTTAGAAAAGGTGAATGGTAAAATAATCATAGTACTTAAGTTAGATGAGTCAGAGATTGTGAAAGGGTAGAAGATGGAGAGAGTTAGTATAACTCTCATGAATGGTGCACTATCACAAATAGTGGACCAAAGGGACTTCAGATTCAGTGTCGAGTCCGAAAATGATATATGGTGGTTGGCAGTTTTTCAGGTGATTATTTCTTTTATTAACTAAGTTTTATTCCTTACCTAAGTTTATAATTCATATTTAACTAAGTTGGTTTTATTCATTGGATAGGTATTGAAGAAGAATCATGATATCTTATCATGGATATTATCTAGGACATCTTATCCTAGGATCACCAAGGACCATATGGAAGGAGGATTTCTCAATGTTTCATGAGTTGGAGACTTCAAAGTTGAATGACACTTAGCAGGTGATTTAAAAACATTGAAATGCATGTATAATGTCTCTCACGGTGCTACATCTAAACATCCTTGTTTATAATGCATGAAAATGGCAAAAGATGTAACTAGAAGTACAGGAATTATTAGAGAAAATGCAGATCCAAACTGGAAGCCAGTATTGCCTATTCCCTTGAAAAATGTGCATGTCTACACTCTTCATACAGAAGTTAGGATAATAGAAAAGCTCGTTTATCTTCATATAGTTTTTGCATGGAATAGTAAGCCAGCATCAGTAGCAAAGGAAGCTATTTGTCGGTTAGAAAATGTTTTATCAAAAGCAGGATTGCATAAGGGACATGTCAAAATACAGAAAGATGAAAAGCTTTCTGGAAAGTTAGGAAATATGCCAACTAAGCCAAGCATCAGAGGAGCAAACTTCACGTCAATTCCTATCAAACCATATTGGTAAGGCATCAAATATTCAACACTCATTTGGAAAGAAATCATTGCTACCACTGAGGACTTAGGAGTGACCGACAAATCAAGATTATTGAAAGTTGATGTATGGAGAAAGCTTGACAGTATGATTGAAATATTAAGAAAAGACAAATTTTTTGATACTGATAAGAGAGCTCTACAAAAGACTTGTGTCGATTTTGTTGATGCAGTATCAAAAGCATGGGGAGAAAATCACATCACTCATTACATGGTTAGTATGCATGCTCAGAGCAGCTTTCAATTCACCTATATATTTTGTTCCAAGTTTAGGACTGATATTACGATTTTGACATGTGCAGCACATTCTAAGAGATCATACATCATTTTTTGCAAACACATATGGAAGCCTAAGTGTCTGGTCATCACAAGGGATGGAGAAGTCACATTGGCAAGCATGGGCAACATTTCATCGAAATACACAACATGGAGGAACCAATGAAAAACAAAACTATATTTGCCAATTATTTCAGTGGCTCTACCGCAGAGTTCAAATTCGACAAATCACCAAATCTTCAAATTATGACAAATTCAGGAAAGGTTGCAAATTCATTGAGTAGCATAGAAGCTAAAATTCAGAGCTACAAATGTAAATTTTATTCACAATATTCAATATATACAAAGTTTCATTCAGAGAGATCTGATATATCCTCTTGTCCAATTGTTGTGCTATCATGCAGTAACTCTCTACTTGCATATGCATCGAGAAGATGCGCATTGTCCTTGTTACCACTCAATTCTATATACATTGCATACAATGAATAATGGGAACTCCTTAATGGTACATTCCCATCTACGAATCCTAATATGTTCAAAACATAAGATCTCTTCACAAAAATTATTTTATTTGCTCTCGCAAATGTATGTCCACCTAGATAATAAGATAAGGCTTTCACAACCATTATCATAGTCTCTCCAACTAGACTGAGTTTGGAATGAGCAACGCAAATTTCATTATTCTGAAAGTGCCTCAAGTAGTGGCCGAGGCCACTATCCCTATGGAAAGATGATGAATGTTGTCTAAAGCCCCCTCGATGAGTAGCAAAGTCATCGATCAAAAGTGTATTTTGCAATTACAAAATTGGAGTTTTTAGTAAATAAAATCTAGCAGAACACATACATCAGATAAACATACGATAAAACTTTTAAACTTACGCATTCATCATCATCTGCTGCAACTAGATCGGGATGATCTATATTGTGACCACCAATTGAAAAAGAGTCATCAGCAAATTTCATCACCGATGGACAAGGGAATCCCAGCTGGGCTTGGAATGAAATAAATTCCTCATCAGAAGGCAAACTTCATCCATGAGCACTAACATTTGCCATAGCCCAGGACAAATATTCCTCACCAGTCAAAATTCCCTCATCATCATCATAGTCAATGCCCGACACCAAGTCTTCAGTTTCAAAATCAACAATGTCAAAAAAACTCAGAAATGGTGCTTGACAATAGACAAAGCATCTCATCCTCCCGATAATCGGAAAAAACACATAAATCTATCATTATAATATACACATCTTCATTTATATAATACTTCGGCAAATCAAAAAAGCATTTAGAATGTACGTTAGCAATATTTTCTTCAGTATTGGCATTAGAACCAATGAAAGCATCCCTCAACATATCAGTATCTACACTCAAATAGTCAATGTCTTTATCAGGAGTATCAACCAAGAAATGACTGATATCCTTTATGGAATGTTCAGTAGTGGAAAACGAAGGGATCTCAGTATCAAGAATCGATGTATCCGAATCTACTGGAATTTGTACCAAAAGGAAAAACACAAATCCAGTTTGATACTCTAGAAAACAACATTTCCGATTACAAACATTACATTCACTGGAATTCTTAAATTGTTCAAAAATTTTAGTGTGCATCATGTCTAGCCGTTGCTTGTATTGTGGAAAGGTATGTACAAGATCAGTGAAATGCATAAACGACAAATTAGACGTAGAGATTAGAGAGATACTGACTATATCTCTGAATCTGATATACTGGTCATAAAAAACATCTGGACTCTGTTGTGTTGTACTGAACACATGTACAAAAGGCCGAAAGAGAGACTTGAAGTACTCTATGCACTCAGTTATACCGAACTCAGTGAGAAAACTGGACAACAAACGCTTTTGACTAGGATCAAAGGAGAAAGCCATTGCCCGGTATCAGTTCTATGTGAAAGAAAGACATGACAATGAGGGAACAAACGGGGGGCGCACATAAGCGATATGTGACAAAAATAGTTAGAAAATACGCGCGTAGAGACCCGATATGAGCGGAACCCGATAAAGTTGAAAAAAAAAGTTTTTTCGGGTAGCGTGCCCTTTATAGTCGTCTCACACGTGCAAGTCAACAGTCAACGGTCCATGTGTCATACTATGATTGGCTTAAGTCTGCCACACATGCGAAGCCCTATAATCGCCATGTGTCGCATGGTGATTCGTTGGACTACGGCATGTGTCGACGTCTAATTGGTTCACTTTTACCACAGTGTGAACTCCACATGGCGAACATTGATTGGGTCACTTGGGTCACACTGAGACCACACGTGAGAAAATCGAGTACACATATTCGTGAGCTCGGAGTCATTGTCATTTTTTTTCATCCGATTTTTGTGCCATATCGCTTCTTTGTGCGTCATGTTTCCTCCCTCATCGCCTCGTCCTTCTGTGTGCTCACAAGAGCGATACTACGACCGTACATATCGCTTCCGTGCACTGTTATCTCTCTCTCTCTCTCTCTCTCTCTCTCTCTCTCTCTCTCTCTCTCTCTCTCTCTCTCTCTCTCTCTCTCTCTCTCTCTCTCTCTCTCTCTCTCTCTCTCTCTCTCTCTCTCTCTCTCTCTCTCTCTCTCTCTCGTTGTTTTGTTTGTAGACACTCGCACAAGACCGATACATCCGTACATATCGCACCTCTGCGGTATTGTAGACTTCACAAGGTGAACCCTTTACTCCCCAGGACGAACTCCTTGATAGGACTAACCTTCCCACTAAGAGGCCTCGCAAGCAACCTGCCCCTAGACGGAGCAAGCAATCCTCTGCTCAGGCTCCCAAAAAGGTCCGACGCACGGACCTCCATCCTTCCTCATCTGGAGGTGATCAAATTGTAAATATTGTAGCTCTAGATATTGTGGTCAATTCAGCCACAAAAATTTTGGACATTCCCTCCATTATGAATACTCTCCCCCCCTCCTAGATAATATCGGCATGCCAATTCTCTTCCAAATAGAAAAAATTGGTTTTACTCTTAACTTAGGAATCCCAGATTGTATTTAGATGAAGGATAGAAGGGCCTCTATCAGCGATCCAGTGATTGAGGCGGGTCTCCCCTTACTGCAATATGATTTTGCAAGGGATCCTATGCTCCAGAGGACCTGTTGTTTACCTTTCTGCTTCTTGCTTACAGATCTATTTCTTTCCTGTTACCAGGCTCGTTTGGCCATTAGTTGACTGTTTCTTATTTGTTACAATGCCCAGGCCAGGCAAAAACGGACTAAATAACTCTGTAGTATATTTCTTTGTCCTACCTGTCAGAGGACTACTCATGGTCGTCACTCTTGAACGCACTTACATTCTACATAAAGATGCAAGCCTAGAACGCTCTTTCACAGAACTGAGTGCAGCCCAAATGAACGTTCTATAGATTCTACCGCTACTTACTCTAAAAACGGATTGAAATCAGATTCTACACTACACTGAACTGAGCTACATTTGCATAACTGATAAACAAGAAACAAGAACTAAACTACAGCATGTTAGAAGTCCAAGAATCAAGAAACTAACCAGTCTTTTGATTCTTGGACATCCCAAGAACATCAAGAACTAGAATGTTAGTGAATATGCAAGGTTTATGCCACATTTCTGAGTTTCTCCATTTGAAGTTGGTGTTGCTTATTAAGAAACTCTATTCCAAAGCTGATCTCGGGCGTCCTCGATCGGTTTCAACTCATGGACAGGTGCACGTGGTGCTCGTCTTTCCCTGGATTCGTCAACATCTGATCCTTCGTCTTCTTCCTTGATGGCATCAGACATAGCTAATTTGAGGCTCATATATTCATCATTGGATTTAAGCTCGCGTCTAATCCATCTTGGAAGGTCGACTAAAAACCAGATGATGAGCATCTGTTCAGAGGGTTGTTCCTATACTTGACTTTTGAGGCATTTGAAATGGTTAGAGATGCTCTTGAATTGCTCAGTCCGAGTATCTTGGGGATTCGACAAAATCAGCCAACAAAGGGATTCCATGAAAGAATTGTCGCTTCTCAGCAATTTTTTTCTGCAGAGCATCAAGGACAACAACGACACTTTGTCGCACTATATCCTTGGTGCTTGCTTACCAGTTGTGTAGTTTCTGGTGATGCCTTATCATACCAAGTATGTCTATTTCTTTACTTGTCTACTTTTTTACTTGTAATCATTGTATCATCTATCTAATGGAATTCTTCATTGTTTTTTGTAGTGATCACTGGAGCTTAACTATAGTTTCTATAAAAATTACAGCGACTCGCTGCTATTGGAGATGTGTAAATATTTTTCAATAGAGAATCCCACGACATGAACATGTGAAATTGTGAGCATTGAGGTAATCATTAAACATTTCTAGTGTATTTTTCTTTATCATCATTGTTAAAAGTTGGTATCTTCATCCCATTATTAATTGGTTGAATGTATTGTAGACATCCCAGCAAAATGACGCATGCAGCTATGCATGGTGTACTCTATACAATGCCAAATTATTTTTTGAGTGGTACAATCTTCAAGAAGACGTTGATATTTCAAAGTTGCATTATTAGCCCTTTCTATTTTATCTTCATGTAATATATTGTTTCTTATTAGTATTCATCTAACATATTGTTTATGGCAGTTTACCCTCGGTGATTATACAGCTGGCGAAGTGTACAGATTTCGATAGGAGCTCATCTTTAGTCTATTGGCCAGGTCAACTGCTGGACCAAAGACTGCTGATGCTGGGCCTTCTAAGCCAAATGATGTTCAAATTTTAAATGAGGCTGGGCAATTTGTAAATACCCAAGCTGAATAGGTAGACATAGTTTTTTTACTGATATAGAGATATAGACATACATTGAAAACTGACATATAGTGAATACAAAAAAAGAATTATTTTGCACAGTTATTCAAAATCCCCAAATTCAGTGATATTTTTTATTGAATACAGATATCAGTTTGTACAATTGATTGTATGGATTTTCATTGTTCTTCTACAATGTTGATATATGTTGGAAGATCCTTGTAGGGTATTGTATTTTCTTGTCTTTTTCGTATCTGCATGAAAGATGAGCAACTTGTTAATTTCTTTATTCTTTGAACAAAGTTACATATATAATCATTGACTAATTTGCAAATCTCAATAAAATCTTACCAGCTTTCCATTGATAATGAATCTTAAGTGTTCTAGTAGAATTTCATTGTGCATTAAGACCTGAAGAAACAAAATGTTTTTGTTACCAAAGCTTTGCTAGCTTTCAACTCCCAATCTGACGAAAAGACATGAAAGAAAAATGTTCGCAAACAGCACAACACGACACGACACAACACGAAATTGTTCGCGACACGAAACCCTTTGTGCTCCAAAGGACCAGGAAGATCAAGCAAGTACTATGAAGTACAAATCCCTGATCTGATATGGTGACATCAGTAAAAGAGCGTTAGGACGTGCCTAATCCACCGCTCTTGTAATCCATGAATAGTTATAGATTGTTTAATCTGTCTGATCAGGAATGTTGCTCTGAGTATATGCAATTTCTAGATGCATCAAACATATACAGATAGACAAAATATGAAAAAGAAGTCCGTTTGTAAGCGAGACAATTTTGTAAGCAGGATCCACAGAGATCCAAGAAGTCCGCTAGTAAGCGAGACACTGCTCGTGGGAGAACACCACTTCTCTCACGGCAATGCATTGTGATGTTGTAGCTATTATGTACATATCATTCTAAATTTGTCTGATCTCGAATGAATTATTGTTTGCTATTGTTCATGTCTCGAATGAATTATTGTCTACTATTATTCGTGTATCTCATTTACTTGTTTTTATGAATTCCGCACACTGGTTCAATCTTGTTTGAATGCTGAATTAATTTACAACGTAGATCAGCAGTGTTTGTCTACATTCTGGAGGATTGTAAGAATGATATAGCAGGCAGTGACCAGCAATCATATCCAAAATCCATCCGAATTGATTTTGTTCGCGACTGTTTTTGCTTTGCATTTTGTTTCGCTTCGCGATTTCTTTGCTTCAGCAATATTAGAGCTCGTTTAAGTTTCGCTTCGTTTCGTTTCGTTTCGTTACAAAGCCTGATTTGCACGATTTTTCCATCAAGACCAGCTCTTGTCTGATATAACTCAAGCTCCAATGATCCTCCACTACAATTGTAGTTAGCATATCTTCATTGTTGAAAATGTGGATTTCTTTTCGATCTGTGTGGCCATCCATTTGAAGGTCTTGATCCAGTGGCATCCAAGTCCCACTTATTCGTTTCCAAATCTGGTAACTGAATGTAAGACTAAGCATTTGTCTCGCAATACAATAACGAAATATCATAGAAGATTTCTTAATTCTAGATTCAATATCTCCAACTGCCTTGCATTTCCAACCCACATCCATCAGATCTGAAAGAGTGTCATCTAGCACATCCTTACAAACAATTAATGTTGGTGTTCTACAAACATTTGCATTTGAAAAAAAATCTATAAATACATATAAGGACAGAAACCAACTTAATCTATTGACTTTTGATCTAGCGCTTTCATTGAGTTTTTCAAATCTAACAGTAATTTGCATCTAAACGATTCTGACACAATACTATCAGGTGAAAGCCATTCATCACTTCCAAAATGTGACAATGGTATATCTTCAAGATTTTTGAAACCTCAATGCATATATGGAATGTACTTGGACTCATAGAAAAATATTCCACTATCTACAAGTTCCTTAGAAGTTCTTTTTCTGTATTGTAATTTTCCAATATCCGAATGAATTACATCCAATATACCTGCCAGGGATTGTGTTGGCTCCCATTCGCTTATGCTAGATGGATATAGATATGCAAGAATGCAATACATATATGATAACTGATATTATTTCAACAAGTTTCAAAAGCATAAATGTTAAATATATAGATCCCAATTTTTTTTGAACTTACAGTTATTTTTTTGACGATCATGAATATTGAAATCTTGTAGATACAGTTCTGAATGCATATAGACATGTTGAGCCAAGTCTTTTGAGATTGATTGCCCTCCTGGAGAAGTCCTCTTTGCTTTCCAATATGATTTGAATGTCATCTTTGCCTTCTTCCTTGGTCTAAACATGCCTTTTGAGGACGGATGCAGTAGAACTCATGAGATTTGTTGGTTTCCAAAATCCAGCTTCATTCTTCTCATTGTGAAGAATCACCGATTCAATTTTAGATCTTGGTCTCCTTGCCATAGTGATTGCTTCCAAAGTTTAGTGCCAAATTCTCAAATCTATGAAATGCCAAATCGACTCAACGTTATATGATACTTATTAAATGTGAACGGGCAACTGGGCCACAGTAACAACATGTGGTAACTGTGCTTATTGTCTAACTATAATGCATGTCACCAATTCCAATGCATGTGATTACTTACTGTTGGCAAACCTATGTAGTTTGAAATTTATGAACATATTAACCAATGTGGTTAAATATTTTACTAGCGACAATATTGTCAGGCAGATTCACACGTTCCCGTTACGTAGATTCAAATATATGCATTTTCATTAGGCCACATGGCGGTCGGAATTAAGAAAAAAAATAAAAAGCATCTATACAAAGGGTCTTTTTTATTTTGGAACTCCTCTAATGTTGGCAAAGGGTCAGAAAATTTGCAAAGGATCAAAAAATTTACTAAAGCAGAAAATACATTGGATTGAAAAAATACAATGGATCGGAAAAACATTGTCAAATGCAACTGGGAAGGCGTTGGATGCAAATGAAATTGGAGGGCGTCGGAAGGCACTATCGGATGCAATTAAAAAGACAGTGGCAGATGCAATTGAAAAGGCATTAGCGGATGCACTTTAAAATTCTAGTCGTTGGTTGTCAGGGCTAGCTGTGTGTTCCAAAGTGTCGGTTCCAAAAATGTTTGATAGCGGTGTGGCGGTTGTGAAGTTTTTAGCACGTGTGAACTTCACCACACACCCTACAAGATCTTACTAAGGTGTTGTGATTGCACAATATTGATCAAAGAACATTGTGCTTGAAAAATCTAAGACAAGAGCACAATGGCATACATCTGATGAAAAAATCTAATTCTTCACTATGAGAAATGAATGTCAGAAATAATTCTAAGTGTTCAGTATGGGAAAAAGAGGCTGCTCTAAGGTAGAGAGAGAAAATCAAGCATAGAAAACTCGGGTAGAGAGAGAACGAGTCCAAAACACCAAAATCTCAATATTCACAATAATGGCAAAACATGCCCAGCTTTCCCTACATGAGAGAGACTCGAATTCCTACAGTGGAGTTGCATGGAAAGTCCACTTAACTAAACTAATTCACCTACCAGAGATCCACATGTGTAACTGCATGCATGGATGTTGCATGTACTGCATGTCAACTCATAAAACTGCCTAGACATGTGTAGATCACATAAACTACTTTGCATGTTGCATGCACTAATTGCATGTGGCTTGCATGCATACAGTATGACTTTCATGTTATCTAAACTACTGCATGTCATCAAAATTGAACCTATCTAACTCAAATCCGGGTTACACTAGAAGGATATGTGCTCAATTCACACTCCTTTTATGTACAACATGAATGTAATGGAAATCACCATGGACGGCCCCAAACTCAAGATAGGAAGATAATATTTTAATAATCTTCACAACGGTTGGTTTCCGGAAAGATTGGTGTGAGATTGCGCAAATCTGAATGAGTAGTAGAGGCATGATGAAGCAATTGTGATCTGCAGAAAATGTGGAATGTGCTTGTGGGAATGATGAATGCAGGATAGCAAGCAAGCAATTAAAAGTAAATGAGACCTAAAAGATGGGCTGGTAAAATCGAGTTCTATGGATCAAAAGCCAAGAAGATTAACAATGGCAACTGGCGCCAATGTTTGTTGAGATTCTATTCGGTGAGAATCCGCTTCACAATGTTAACAGATTCTCTACTTCTCAGTTACCACTTATTCTCTATTTGAATCTACTTCAATGTTAGCTCGATTCTTATTGACAGAGTTATTGATACGGTGTTTAAAGATTGAATAAGCAAATGAGAAGATGTATAAGTATTCATGATAGGAATTTGGAGTTCCCATTTTCCATATGTTCGTAAGCAGGTTCCACCAATGTTGTATACAACTTTGCCGGTATATGCTAGCAGCAAAGTTTTTGACAAATCAATATCTATTGAATAGTATCGTAATAAACCTTGAACTAAAATAAGCATCGTGAATATTTTACCAGTGCCTGCACCACATGTTAGAAATAAGTGAAGGCATTTGTTTGGGAATGTTCATTTTAAATACATGATGTCATAAAAAATTAGGCATTGTCTTTTAGTTACATTTCCGATATGCTCAAAATAAGATTGTTGATCCATTAATTTGTGTAACGATGCTAGTTTTCTTGGAGGCTATGTGGAGCATTCAGTTTTTGAATGAAACGGATGTCAAGTTGAATGCCGTAATTATATTGTTGTTCATTATGTTGATGTATATTGGAAATGGAATTTTCTGATGTATTGTTTGTATTGGTAGAATGAGTTGATGATACAAGAGTAGTACATGAATTTGGGAACTTGTAATTTAATTTGGTGGAATTTGTTTGGATAGTATTATAGTGAGAATCGTATGCTTCTTTGAAAGTTATGTAATGTTCAGTAATGCTATTTTCAGATTCTGTAAATGGCTTGTATAGTAGTAGTTGTTCACGATAAAAGTTTTCAGGATCCTTATGTTGATTATGATGTAAGAATCTTATTATTTGTAGTGTTCTATGTTTGCAAATACTAGAGTTTGTTACATGATAGTATTAAATATATTCTGCTAAACATAAATGTACATGGGTATTTGGTCGTGCAAGGTATTTTTTGTTTTGTAGTGTATGCCTGTGGAATTGGTTTTAGATTTTGTAACTTGGTATTGCGTTTTAAGACAAATGTCTACATATGTTTAGGGTATGTATTTATGAAAGTAGTAGTTTGTGTTGAACCATGTGAGAGTGTCATCATTATTTTGTATACTTGTCTGTAATGCATTTTTAATGGTTTTGGAAATACCACTTTCAGCCTTTGTCAAATATGACGTGCAGTAACTTGCAGCTGCATATGGATTAAGAATGTATTGAATATCTATATTTGCATTCCATAATGCACTAATATGAGGATCGAAAGAGTTTGTATAAATGTCTTGTGGTGCTTGATGCAAAAATATTGTTTGTTTTTTTAAATTACTCCTTAGTGCCTGAATATAGTCGTGAATTGATAATTGTAATGAGCTTAACCGTGCATCGAACGTTTCTTGACATGTTATATCAATTTGTAATATTTTTTTCCTGTATATTGTAATGTAAATTTGTTGATAATATCTTCTTGAGGAAGTAAAAGAATCATCGTATATGGCATTGGTGGATGTGGATAGAAAAATCTACAATGTGTTGAGTTTTGAGTGAAGTTAATAATATCTTCTGTTGGTGTATTATTATAAAGCAGAGCATTTTGTATTCATAGTACACCATACCACGATGCTGGAATTCTGTAACAAATAAGTAATCATATAATTTACCAGTTATTGTGTTATTTTTTAAAAGTAATGTTTCTAAAGCGTTTAATTTGCAATTGTAGTATCTTGCACAGGTGCTAGGGTCTGTTCTAATTAGGTTGCGTAGATATGCATTACACAAGAAAGCGTGATGAATGTTGGTGGTCTTAATTGACACATCATGGCGAAATTTTTTTTTGTAATTCGTGTTATAATATAGAGATGTTCGTATGTGTTCAAAATCTTTGTAACCAATGTTTGATCACATTAGTTGTTCTATGTTTGTATCTTTCAATACATCACATGTTGTTAATGTTCGATGTTGTGATGTTCCTTTTTGTAAGCGTAGCCATAATGAATTAAGAACCAGGTGAATTAGGATTTTAATTGCTTTAGAAAATAAGTTGGTTGTATGTTAAGTGAACTAATGTTCGTAGTGTTGTAGTTCCCATTTAGCAATGGTTTGGTAGGTATAAGAATTATTGATTGGGGTTTGTCTTGGGTGTCCATAATATAGAGTTGGAAAATTTAATTCTCCAACATGCTCATCTTGAAATAGTCCTATTGGGTTGTATCCTTCATAAGGTACAATTACTTTCAAATTGGATGTAGTTTTGTAATCAACAACATGTTCCGTATGATGGAATGGGTGTATAGCCGTCATCTATGTTTATTGTATTCTCTAGTGTTGATAGAGGTGGAATTGTTTCAGGATTTGGAGTGGCAATCCTATTTTGGTAATGTGATATCCACATTGGATTTATGTGCATGGTTATTGTTGAATACAGTGGTGTATGTTGTAGATCAAGTATTGCATTCATTTGTTTTAAAGGTCTGACTATTCCAATCATATAATTTGATTTGTATTCTAGTTTATTTTTTTAGAGCTACAATAAGGGATGCGTTGTCATCTATGAAACGTGGAAGTATATTTTGTATTTTATCAAGGTTTGCAATTCCATTTACAATGGTAACTTTTACACCTAATTGCCCTTCGTAGGTTAGATCTCGAATTTGCATGAAAGCAATTCTAGGTGGAACCAAACGTTCTTCTAATTCATTTCATTCTGTAACTGATGGCAATTCTGGGTTGTTTGATACATGGTTTGGGCACATAAGTTTTGGCATTTTATCTGCATGTATGCTTTTATGACATTGTATACAAATGTATTTTGGTGATAATTCTTGTAGCTGTAATGGTATATGTTTAAGACCTGCGATGTAAGTTTCCTCTTCACTGTGTAAGACTCGAGTTTTATTATAAAACTTCCTAAAGTGTGTAACATCTTCGTTGTCCAATTGTATGAGGAAGCATGATTTTGTGGGCTATGAAATAACATGCATTCGTTTGTTTTGCAAGGATAAATTTGTGGTGGATCTGTAAGTACAAATAATATAGTTATGCATAGGTGGTTTCTATTTATGCATACGGAATAAGTAGGAATGTTATGAGATGTTGGATTATATTGTTGTATACAGATGTCATATGTTAATAGTTTTGCTAGCCAAAACAAACAAAATGTATCATAATATATACATGCCGGAGTTATATTTAGTATGTTGTCAAAATATGTATTTGTATTGAATGTTTTTATGGAGTGTTGTAAAGGTTTTATTGAATGTTTTTATGGAGTGTTGTAAAGATTTTATTTGAAAAAAAATTGTACTGCATCTATATCAGCCGTCTTTATGGAATTTGTAAAAAGTTTAATAATAAGTTGCCTTAATTCATGATGCTGTTTTTGGAAATTACTAAGAAATGCAAATAGTATAAAAATATCTCTATTTTCAGGAAAACGTTTTACAAATTTGGATTGTGTGTTTAAGTTTATCACCTCTCTTCATGTTTTGTGATCCTGAAAACCTCCAATTAAAAGGTAAACAGAGCATGATGATAAAGCAGAAGCCCATCGCAGCAACACATGCAATTCTTTTGTATCAAACGTCTCAGCACTAACTTGACAACCCTTAAATCTGATATTGTTCTTGATTAACCTTTGTAAAAGGATGAATCCATGAATTGGAATGGGTGAAATGCATTTATAAGAAAACACTTTTGTTCCATGCCTAATTGCAAGAGATCCCAAAGAGCTGACAGGGTTGAAGATGGTTTAGCTGATTACGAAGATGGCCGTGAGCATATGAAGAAATCCTATCAGAATCTGTATTGCCAGATTTGAAAACCAACAAGTGACATGATATTCAAGCATGGTATTTTCACCTTGAGCAGAGAGTTGGCATGCGGATGGTTTAGCTGATCACAAAGATGGGAAAAGCGAAGGAAACCTGAAAAGAAACGGAACTTGAATTGCAGAAGAGAAGCAGCTGAACTCATCCTATCACAACAGCGGAACACATCCTATCACAATGTGTAATGCCATTCAGTTGTGCAGCATTTAGGCAAAAGAAACCACGAGAGAATCCACGCGTCCAATACGCACATAGCCACCGCAGGGATATTGATCACTAAAACTAATTTTTCTGATTAACTCCCTAAAACTTCGTTAACCTTTTATTTAATTATTTCTTAAATGCGAGGCAGCTTTAAAAATAAATAAAAATATGAAAAAAGTAAATTACATAAAAATCTTAAAAATTAATTTTCAACACAAGCACGTCAATGTTGATATGATTACAAAGGACGGTGCCTCTAAGGGAGGGCCAAAAAGGTTAAAAAGGGAAACATTCAAACAAATCAATATAAAAGCTCATAAAATTTCTCCCTCGCAAATTCCTTACAAAACAGATTTTGTGTGCTCCTCTTCTCTTTGTCCGTTTGCTTTGATTGCATGCAGTACAAGAGACAAGACTGCAGTTGGAAAAATGCACGCGCCGCGCCGCCCATTGATTATGCAAACGCGATGATTCTCTTTTCTCCTTTTCCATTCTGTTCTTTCATAGCTTCTACATCTCTGCAGCAAGAGGAAGAAGACGCAGCAGCAGCAAGAAGACGCAGCAGCAGCAACCCCTGCCCCCACAGCCCACAAACTGGTTGAGCTGCACTTTTTGTTTTTCTCTCAACAACAAGCTCCCCATCATCATCTCATAGGGTTGCGGCTAACCTGAAGCAGAATTAGCTCGTTTTTCATGGAAGGTATGCCCTGCCTACGCTTTCCCATCGGCTTCTTTAACTTATGCCGATTAGATTCTTCACAGACATGTGTTGTAGCCACTTTCGTTCTCTGAGCTAATTTGATCTTCCATACTAGCGACCTTCGTGGTCGAAAAAATTTAAACTAATTGAAGCAAAGCGGCTCTGCAGAATAAGGTTTGATTGGGGTTTTACCCCTTTGTTCAAAGGTAGAAGTGTGCTTGTCTCTTGGATTATTGTCCATTGATATGCAAAGATGGGAACGCAGTTGTGCTGGTTGGGATGTCTGGTATCGCTGTAATGTGAGTGTGCTGCATTTCTGTGCAGGGCAAAAAGTGGCGAACGATACTGCAAATGTGGCACAGATATCCGTGTGGTGGGACATTGAAAATTGTCAGGTTCCAAAAGAGGTTGATCCGGATGATATTGCTCGAAATATCAGCTCAGCCTTGAAGAAGGCCAACATGTGTGGCCCCATTTCCATCTCAGCTTACGGCGACACCCAACTTATCAAGCGCGACGTTCAGCAAAAGCTCACAAACACCGGCATCAATTTGCACCACATACCTTCAGGTTGCATTGAAAATTCATCCCATCGCACTTTTTTGTTTGCAAGTTTGCTTTTATGTTCTTCAAACTCATCATTTTGCAAGCCAAAAATAATCACCTTCCAAAGAAGGAGGCTTATTTTTACAAATTATCAGCTGGAAACTCATCTTGTATGTTAAGTGCTTCCTTCAGGAAAGTAACATTCAAACATCCCCATTCTTGAATCAGTGTCATTGCTTGCATTTTATTCATGAAGAGTTTCGCTCAGCATGTCATATATGGGTGAAAATTGAATATCTTTGATGGTGCTCTTTCCATTATTTTTATGCATCAAAGTTTTGGGATACATTGTGCATGTCATTTCAATCAGCAACTTGTGCGTAGATATCAAGCATGTACTGATATTAGAAAGCCATTGGGTTGTTGTTTACATCGCTTATCACGATCGTCAAGATGGTTGATGAAGTATTTTTGTCGACAGAAACAGTCTAGATTTCACTCTCGCATATGGAAAATAAGTTGGTCTCATGACTATTTAGTTTAAATTTAAGTTTTTTCTAAAGTCCATTTTTAGTTGAACACAGTCTCTTGTTTGGTGCGACACTATTTCAAAGCTGGGTTGGCTATTCTTACAAGTAGGATGGAAAATTGTAGGCCTAGCGATGGAGTGTCTTAACCCTTGTAGAAGACACTAAAACCATAAAAGCTGGAGAGAGCTAATTAGGATTGATGAAGAACACAAACACAATAATATCCCTTAAGCTCCTTGACTCAAGTGTTGGACTTTAAAAAGTGTGAGCATCACAAAGTAGGGTGTGGAGGGTCCTATTTAAGATGGAACCTTGTACATGAATGGCTAAGATGAATTGCCAACTAGTAGTTTGAGCTCTAGGCCACTCGTGCCCACTTGCACCACTTGCATGAATCTACAAAGTCTGGTTTACAATGTATATGCCTCGTTGCATTGTTCAACTTACAATCAAAGTTTGTTTAGCCAAAAGATGTAATATAGGCACTATATTTCAACCCTCTCTAAATGGGTATCGTATTGAACTCAACACCTAGCAATAGTCGGAACTTTTCAAATATCTTTACTAAGTGGTTTAGTAAAGATACCTATAGTTTGATTGTTTATGTCACATTACTTGAGATGAATCTCTCCACTATGCCATTTCTCTCATATAAATTGTTGGTTTACCTCAATGTTTTGTGATATGTTGGATCTTTTGCCAACCAAATACTTTTACGACATTGACTATCACAATTGAAAACTATAGGGCACACTTGTGTGATTTGGACATAATCAAGTAGTCGCCTCAAACTAATGGCCTCACATGCAACTCTTGTAGTGGTGTTGTATTCAATGGACAATACCACTACAGGTTGCTTCTTGCTGCATGGCTCCAAAACTGAGGCCAAATGTATAGCTTGTACTTGACCTTTGGTCATCCTCGATTAGAATCGATGTGACCGTCGAATTGAAGGTCATCATCCTCAATGTACCCAATGCCATAACTTGAAGTTCTTTCGATACTCCAAAATTCTCTTGACTGCCTTGAATGTGCTTTAGTCAGATCATTATAAGTCGACTTGCTACCCCGATTGCACATGCAATACCTAGCTATGTAATGGCAAGATTAATCAGGTTGCCCGCTAAGTGTTGATAGTCTCGTCCACAAATGGTGCTCTATTATCTTTGGATGACTTGTTGCTTGTGTCATGTGAAAGTGCATGATGGAAGCAAAGTTCAAGGTGTTGATAACACCTCTTATCCTATCAAAGGTATTGGAGTGATCCCCATTATCTTACCCAATGGTGAGGAGAAGTACATTTGTAATGTACTTTATGTTCCAAAAATAAAAAAGAATCTCATTTCGGTCTCTACAATTATGAATTAAGGATTGGTTGTGGAATTCAAAGAAGACAATTGTCTTATCAAAGACCCAAAGAGATCTCTTATGATCATTGCTTCGGGAACATTACGTGGTCGATTGTTGCTTATGGATACCTATGAGCGAAGAGCTTCATCATCTTTTTGTCTTGTTGCATCAAGTTCACATTCTTTGGAGTTGGCTGAATTATGGCATGCTAGGTTTGGACATCTCAACTTTGCTAGCTTGAAGATGTTGAAGAGATTCAATATGTTCGAAGACATTCCTAATATTGAGCATCCCGAAGGACATGTATGCGAAGGATGCATACTTGGAAAATCTCAAAGGCAAGCTTTTCCAATTGATGGAACTATTCGAGTTGATGGCAAATTTGATTTGAAGCCTACTGTTTCTCACTTACGCATCTTTGGTTGCACGGATTATGCTTTCATTCCCGATAAGCTAAGAACCAAGCTTGATGATAAAGGAGTTAAATGCATATTTGTTGGCTATAGTAGTGAAAGCAAGGGCTATAGGTTGTTCAATATGGATACTAATAAAATCATAGTAAGTCGTGATGTTCATTTTTATGAAAATACCTCCTATGATGTTGCGCCCACTCATGTCATGAAAGGGGACTTCCCCCATGATGCATATGTTGAAATATTTCCAGATTTGGTTTTGCCATCTAATCATGAAGAGAAGGGACTGCCATCTACTTCTAGTGGACAGCCCACTACTCCTTCAATTTTGCAGCCCATAGTTCATCAAGAAGAACCTATTTATGGTGAAGAGCAGCCTGTTGAAGACATTGGACAACAAGGTCCAAGTTTGGAACACTTTGGACAGCAAAGTGTTGACAAAGGTAAGGCTGTTGGACAGCCCAAACCAGTCCCTAAATGGTTGTTGCAGACTTTGAGGACAACAAAGTGGATCATTTCTATGAAGGGAAGACTCGTGCCTCTACTAAATCAGTAGAATTTGTTGATTTTTTGATTTCTTTTGGTCATTTACAGCCCATTTTACATCATGAGCAGTCATTTATGCTTCAGGAACAGCCCGCGGAAGATTATGGACAACATGGTCCATGTTGGGAACACTTTGGGCAGCAAAGTGTTGAACAGCCCCAGATATGATGTTTTTAGAAATTCAGGTGTAATGTTGAGCGCTATAGATCTAGATTATTGAGCTTTAGCAGTAATGTTTTAGGGCTTAGAGTTTTGTGTGCAATGTTCAATGTCCGTATGGGATTTTGACAGGACAGAATGAGAACAATCATTGCACAGTGCACATTGCAGACCACTAATCAGTAACTCTGTAGTGGTATGTGCTGCATGTTATTAGCCCATCAGCCCATTAGTGAATTGCCAAATATGGCCATGGAGCTACATTAGCTTAGAACTAGTCATTAGAAATCAATAAAGTGGCTCGAACAACCTTGCTATATTTGTGAATAGCGGAATTGTAATAATGGTTGTAAGGCCCAATATAGCCAAATAAGGCCCCAAACTTGTAATAGAAGCACAAATGACCACTATAAATAGCTGAGGTCGTGCTAAATTTGGAGACTATTGTTCATTTTGTAATTTTGAGTTTTAAGAGATCTTGAAGCTTCTCTTTGAGAGCTTTCTTGATGGAGAAAGTGATTCATGTGCCTAAAATCACATGAGAGCTATGATCACGCTCTGGAATCAGGCCCCTATCTTGTGAATGATCAATAACTCTGCCTATTTTGGTGAAGTTTTGCTACTTTTAGCTATCTTCTTGATTTTTGACTAGTTTTCTTGATTTCTTGCATTTCAATTGTAATTTGATGTTGATGAATGGATTAGATGCTTTAATGCTAAGGTTGGCACATGACAATGTTGGTATCAGAGTATTAGATCCTTTTCCCATTAGATTTGGTGGATTTTGTTAAATTTGGTAGAGTTTCTTGTTCTTGTTTTCTTGTTTTTTTCAATTTCCATCAAGTTTTGATTCAATTTTTGACTATTTAATCTTTTGAGATTTTCTGATTTGGAGCTATAATGACCAAGTTATGGCCATTTTAGTGTTTTCATTCCAATTTTAGCTAGTTCAATTTTAGCTAGTTAAGTTTTTGCAATCTGTTTTTCTCCATTTTTGACTGTACTTTTGACCGATTTTTATGACTATTTCTATAGGACTGTAGATCTCACTCTTAGCTTGAATTTGAGCCAATTTGGTTGAAAATTGAGAGAGATATGACATTTCTTGTGAAGGAGGTCAAATTTTAGCTTTGGTAGGAATTTTGGGAGAGAAGCACTTCAATTCTTCATTCTTGAAGGTTTGCTTCCTTGTAATTTTTTTTCTAATTTCTTCATTCTGAAGTTTTTGCTAGACTTTAAAAAAAAATAAAAATAACCCTACCCTAAACCTACCCCTCAGCCCTAACCCTAACTCCATTTAAAAAAAAAATGTCAAGCCCTTCTCCACGCGGCTCGGTGCCCTTCGCTCTACACGATTTGGACCGAGCCGATTTTTTTTCAATTGGCATTCATTTGGAACTCTGGACCGAGCCGGGTCCTCCCCTCTCTACGTGTACTTGAGTCTCCCTCAGCTCTCGATCGAGCCAAGCCCTTCCTCTGGCCGTTCTCATCACAAGTCGACCGTACCGAGTATCTTGGCTCCTTCACATCTCGGTCCCCTCTCAGCTGACGTACCCCCTCTCTCTTTCTAACTCTCTCTCTCTCTCTCTCTCTCTCTCTCTCTCTCTCTCTCCCTCTCGCTGTCCGCGCCACGCCAACATACTTTGCGGAATACTCTTTGTTTTATTCTTTCCTTTCAACTATGTGCCCAACGAAAATATATATTTTCCTGTTTTTGAAATTTTTTTACACTCCGTGTTTCTTTTTCGAGCACATGTTAGATTCGTTAGTAACCGAAAGAAAAGGAACGTACCTTCAAATTCAAAAATTGTTTACGGTTTTCGTTTCTTCAACGGTCCAATGATCCAAGGAAACCAAATTTTTTTAAGAAGGGCCCCTTTCTAAGTTTATTACTTCACTTTCTTCGTGTAGCCTTAACTTTTTCACTTGACGTCAGAATTCAGTGTTTCAAGAACGAGAATTGTTCAGTCCATCGTGCTGAGTCCAGTGTTCAAAGTTTCCGTCATCATTACTTTTGTTTTATTATTTTTTTAGGACCCATTTTTTCCTAAGTCGTTTACAAACTATATTCCATTGCTTCAAATTCTCATATCTTCCTTGTTTGACCTCGGATTTCGATGCAACATTTTGCCCAAGCTGTTGCTCTTTCCTAAATTTTGAAGGTTAAATTCTTCGAGGACTCAGAATTTTGGGACGGTGGAGAAGAACAAATTTGTTACTAGCAAATTTGTGATTTTACGAGTGAAATTTGTAATTGTCCCAAATTCTTTTCACTTCATTTAGTTTTGTGGACCCATAACCCACAGACTACCTGTCACTATACCATGGACACTGACAATGAATATATGTCCGATTATGACGATCAATGGGATGGAAATGATTATGAGTACGATAATCAAAGTGATTGGTATGATGCTGGTGGTGATGATTGTCAACAAGATGAGGAGGAATGTGATGATGGTGGTGATGTCAACAATGTGATGATGGTGGTGATTGTCAACAATGTGATGATGGTAGCGATTGTCAATAGGATGATCAGCAATGTGATGAAACGGGCGAGCATGAACAATATTCCGATGGGGATCATTTTGTTAACCAGATGATCAAGAATATCAGCTTGGTGATGCAGACGAATATAAACGATGGCCCAGATGAAAACGAGTATAGCGTTGTTGATTATGAGGGTCATGATCACTCTGAATGGCAACATGAGGACCAATATGAGCCCATAGATCAACCAAATGATATCCCTGAAAGTTGTGGTTACGATGAAGAAGATCCAACGGTTAACAACATATACAACAAAAGATTACATTGTCAGGAGATAGAATTGCATCTCAATCACTACATCAGTGATGATGGAGACTACAATGATGATAATGAAGCTGGTTCCGAACAATACGAAGTTGAAGAAGATAATTTTGAATACCTATCTTTCCTGTGTTTCATCAATCTCTTCTTCAGTGATCTTATCAAATCTATGGGATCAGTTTGTAGATTAAAGGTTTTCCAAAGAAATTCCGCTACAACCTTGTTCTACAACAACAAGCTAAAAGCTGAACTTGAGGCAGTGAAATCTGACGAACAAAAGATGGCCATACGTGGAAAGATGTTTCTTACTTAAGCTGGCCAAATATTTCTCGACTTTCGCCAAAGGACTTACGAAACATGGCACTCAACAAAGGACTACATGACCTTCATTTTGGAGGGCAAAAATGCTTAAAGTAGGGGGAGTGTCATGTGCTGCATGTAATTAGCCCATGAGCCCATTAGTGAATTGCCAAATATGGCCATGGAGCTAAATTAGCTTAGAACAAGTCATTAGGACAGTTAATAAAGTGGCTCGAACAACCTCACTATATTTGTGAATAACGGAATTGTAATAATGGTTGTAAGGCCCAATCATAGATGTAGCGAATCGCAATTTGCTGGATTCGCGAATTGCGAATCTGCGAATTGCGATTCGCTGCAAAGAATCGTGCTAAAGAATCGTCCAAAAAAAAACGTGTTTTATTGATTTCGGGCCTCCTCCGCGCGGACAGAATCGTGCCAGCAGTGGAGGAGGCAAATTTTTTTTCTGTGAGCTGTGGGCGTCCGATCTTCGCAAGTGAATAGTCGGTAGGCATCTACTCGGCGATACAAAGGTGGTGTGCACTAGTGTTGGGCGGTTCTCACATATTTATGATACCCGCCGGTTCAGGGTATTGCCTTTTTTTTTGAAACCGAGAACCGCCGGTTCAGGGTATTGGATTACATCTAAAATATTTACACGTGGTGGTTCTCAATAATATCTTATAAGATAAATCTTGGCGGTTCTCAATCTGCCGGTTATTACTCTATTAACAACCGCCAGTTCCTATATCAGGTTCTCAATACATACTATTCATTTCGAAATTTATCGTTGCATACTGTGTTAAAATTCCCTCACATTATTTATCAAAAAACTAGTGGAAGCCACGTAAAAAAATTTGAGCATTCCTCTACTTATCAATTACTAATAAAAATCTCACAGTCTTCAATGTCGACAATATTTCAATTACAATTTGAATTGCAGCATCTCTTCCAACATAGTCTCTAACCAAAGAGAGACCTTTAAAACGTGGGTCCAACATAAGGGCTAGTATATTGTGTGCCTTGCGAGCAAAAAATGAGACTAGACAAGACAAGAAAGGCTCACGGACCCCAACCACCTCATTTTTCATACGAGCATTCAAGAGTTCTAACTTGGCATCAAAATCACCATTGCAATCAGCAACCATGGAGTTGTGAATTATATAACGTGCTTGACCCATCTGAATGCACAATTTTAGAGCAGCAACAAGCACATCTGAGAGCAACCAATAGCCACGTGTTTGGTTTTATACACATTGTTTAACCACGGGTATAAGGGCTGAAGACACAGCACCTGCAATAGCCCATATCTGTGGACTTGGAACTCGAGACTGTAATGCCAAACTTTGCCTTGAGTAACATGTGATAATGGCTTCCCTAAACTCCAAAGTTTCTTGAAATAAGATGACCTTAGAAGCAAATCTTGTCTTGACATGTGTTTTCAATTTTCGTGGTCGCAATCCACTATCAATGCATGCCTTTGTCCATTATTGTCTCCCCTTTCCTGACTTCTTTGTCCAAGTGATGGTCTTTTGGAGAGAAGTTTGAGCCTCTTTCAAAGAGATTGACTTCATCCCAGCACACACCTTTGCATCATTGGTGGCATATTGCAACACTTTGACATAACATGGCCAAAACAAGTCCCTGCATAGGGCTCACACAAATTCAAAGGCTCACAATCCACCACAGAGATAAGAGCATTTGTCATCGTGTTCAAATTTGCACCCCTCATCCTTCACATACCCAATTATTCGTGAGGTAAGATTGTATTGAGACAAAAGTTCTTTCAATTGTAGAGCCATGGCTGCACCACTCGTGTCAGGTGTCTCAAACAATCCCACGGTCACATGACAAGGAACCCAAGAGTCATTCAGAAAGTTTATAACTAAGGCAAAAGTGTCAATTCCTCCACGTGACATCCAAAGATCAAATGATGCTGTAGCAGTCACACAACTAGCCAACAAAGGGAGGACATACCTTTCCAAAGTTTTGGCAACCATCTGTGGTATCACCTCCTCCACAAGTTGGTGACGAGAAGGAAATACTAAACGATTGCATTGTCTAAGGATTAACCTCCTCAACCATATATTCTCCACACTTGATAAGGGCCTATACCCTTTCACAATGTAGAGCACTAAATCTTCCAAAAAACATTGTTGTTCATCATCCTCCTTTTTGTAAGGTGTAGAACTACCATAGAAACTAGTTATGGCAGAAGACGAAGGTAAATTTCTCTTCTTCGTAGGATGATGAGCATTTTCTTTAGGGCATACAGAATCCTTTTGAGCCTTGTACTTGCTCAATACTTCTGCATGCTCACTAAAAACATGCTTTTTCATTGCAGTGGTCCCATGCTCTTTATTGTATGTCACAAAACCTTTCCTACTTTGTGAAGTGTTGTGTGCAAATAATTGTTTTGTATCAGGATGGCAAATGACACACCTCATCTGTTGAGGATTCTTCAAATCCACCGCACTTTTGTCATTCACTACATAAAAAGATCAAGTCAGGGCATTACGATTGTAAGGCCTCCAGAATGATTGTTGTTGGGCCAACAAAGCCAATTGACAGCTCAACAATGAATCCTCCTGTTGTGAATTTTCTGTGGAAATGTTTGGTTGAGATTCAGTAACTCTATCTCCCATTGGTCCACTTGTTTCTTGCCCTTCATGACCACTTTCACCCTCAACCATGCTTGCAAATGTTCTTGCTCTACCTTCTGACATTAAGGCAGAATTGACCTGTAAAGCCTTCTAGGATATGCAAATTATAGGCCACTTTGTTTAAAGACACTGCCACTCCTGAATACAATGCACATAAGCTAGAAAAATGAAAACTTGGTTTTATAGAATGAATCATAACAAGCCCCTAAAGGTTGCATGCACACTGTTCTTAGTTCTTAGGTAGGAGTGAATAACGACAACAATGTTACAATACTTACAAGCTGACAGCTGAATTCTCATTGATCAAAGTTATAAATGAAGGAATAACTCAAAGAAAACGGTGATTAATGCAAATTACTCACCTGGTAATGATAATGAAGAATCTGGTATTTCAGATAGAACAAAGAATTGCAATAGAAATCTGAACTGTCAGCTGCAATAGAGACTCCGAACAGACAGTAACTCGTTGATGGCAGGTCCAGAATAACTCGCTGATGGCAGGTGACAACAAGAAGAAGTCCCTCACGGTTTGTTGGTTGAAAGTCCAGAATCCAGAACTCGCTGATGGCAGGTGGCTCGCTGATGGCAGGTGGCTCGCTGATGGCAGGTCCAGAATCCAGAACAAAAAGTAACTCGCTGATGGCAGTGACTTGCTGATGGGTGCTCGCTGATGATGGCAGCCCAAAATTCGCTTTTGCTAATGGCTCGCTGCTTCTACTGATGGTGCTCGCTGCTTCTGCTCTGCTCCAGATGGTGCGCTGATGCTTCTGATGCGTTGCTTCTGCTCGCTGATGGTGATTCTAATGCGACAAGGAGCTTCAATTTGTAGAAATCAACTTGAGATGTATTTCCTCAAAGGCGTCTTGAACTGGAAGAAATAACAGGAACAACATCTGTTCCTCAAGTATTTTTTAATAAGTAACTGGTTGGAGGGTATTGACGAGCTTAACGCATTGCAATGCAGTGGAGAACTTGACGAGAAATTAAAGAAGTTACAGAAAATGAGGCTTCTGCAAATGCTCCGGTCGCTCCAGTTTACGGGGAAGACGAACCTGAGAATGAAATGTTAGATGAGTTCGCTGGCATAGTAGAAAAATTGAGGCAGATTCTCCAAGTAAAGGATCGTTTTTTTGAAGTACAGAGTTTTTAACAAGTGTTTCGTTGGATCTGAGGCAGTTGATTTTCTAGCAGAGGATCGATCCTTGGAGAGAAAAGAGGTACATAGGTTTTTTTTATCATGAATTTGCTCAACTTTCTATAACAAACAATGGGCTATGGCTTTGGAAGCTCAGTTCCTAGGTGATGCTTTGATCTGTACTGGAGTAGGGCTCTGTAATTTCAATCCAACCAGATATATTGAATACCAATTAAGGTTCTTGTCCTATCTGCATGCCATCGCACTCTGGAATGTAGAGACTGAAAGGCCTATTGAAGTACAGATCTAAGCCTCACCAGTGTCTTCACGCTTCTGCTTCTGATGCGCTCTCTGATGGTGCTCGCTGATCGTGCTCTGATGGTGCACTTCTGCTTCTGATGCGCTCTCTGATGGTGCTCGCTGATCATGCTCGTTGATGGTGCGATGCTTGTGCTCATCTGAAAATCAATGATGAGTCAAGGCTGCGATGCTTCTGCTCAATGATCATGGGCGTGGGTGAAATGGATGCTCAGTAGGCTCACTGCGTGGGCAGTTGGAAGTTGGCAGGTAAGAGTTATGAGTTATGAGGCTCGTGGCAGAAGGGTGGCAGGTAAGAGTTATGAGGCTTGAGGCCATTTGAAGTTATTTGTTATTTTCTTATTTCGTTAGTTCTTATTTCAAAATTAGTACTAATGCGGGGAGTAAGAATTTTTTTTTTGAAATGAACTTGGATGGGGTACATGTAGCTCTAGTGCCTGCACACCGATTATTTCCAACTCTATCATACTATACCCAAGGCCTTTTCTAAACTCGATCGAAGGTTGGGATAGAGGAAAATAGTATACCTTGCATTGTGAATTGATACTCGGGTTATACACCCTCCAAATGACGGGTCCGGTTCTCGACCTCAATCTAAGGCCCAAAGGGACCCGACGTTTCTCAACCTATGGGCCAGGGTTCCTACAAAAGAGCATACCCGCCGGTTCTACATAGAAGGCCGGTTCTTGAGAAATAGTGTACCCGCGGTTAGGGGTCTTTAGAACCGGGTTGAGAACCGGGAAAAAAAATCAATACCCTTCCAACATTGGTGTGCACGATGCGGGCGGGTCTGAGCTTCGTGGAGAGCGAAACGACCAATTTTGATTTTTGGTAAGTGTAGCTTGATTTTGTAGCAGTGTTGACATTGAGCTTGTAAGGCAAGCCATAATCGAGCGTAGTTTGGCATCTAGGACCACCTTACTTCATGCTCACGGTGATTCCCCTTGGTGTCTAGTTTCAGTGGTTACGGCATGCCTAGCGAGATTTGAAGACCACATTTCAAATGCTTGTGTATTTTTGCCATTTTCACAAAATGACTTGTTGGAAACCGATTGAGGTGATGTCTGAGCCTAGAATGCATTTCCACATGCCTGCACAGACTCCTGTGACCTTCGTTCTGCCTGTCTACGTCCGTATCACAAATTTCAATTTTCATGCCCTGATTCCATTCTTTTTAGGGTTTAGGCGTGGACCATCGTGCAAACATCTGCTAGGGGCGTGGTTTAGGCCCACACTGCACTCCTTCACGCTTACACGGACTCCCACGCTAACGTCAGTCGCCGGTTATCGCTCATACTGACATTATTCTATCCCACGCCCTAATCTCATGTTCTTTTTTGGCACTTGATATGATGTGTGAATCGTTCTGATATATG
>MU834702.1:0-44945 GCA_029204225.1 Diphasiastrum complanatum
TTCATTCCAACTTACCCTATTTTTTCATCTTCCCTCTCTCCACCACCTCCTAGCAAAATAATGGGCCCATCGAAAGGTCCAGCTGACACATACAAAGCCCGACGAGACGAGTTCCTTCAACAACTCCACTCCCCTGGTGCGGCGTATAATTTAGTAAACCCACCACCTCCCCAACCTGTCATCCCTGCACCTCTCTCTCTAGATCACTCTGTCCCTGACCTTCCAAAAACTAACCCTGACATTGGGGGAGATGATGACTTCTTGGCAGATCAACCAGAAACAAGAAGGTTCTCGCCTAGGCAAGACACGGGCGCAGTTGAGCCATCAATAAGCGAACGGGCCAAAGAGAAAGATACGGGCACCAAGGCCCTAGATGATTACCTGGCAAGGCCAGAGCAACCACATAGGACAACTTCTCCTACCAGGCCCAGAGGCAAAATGGTGGACACCAGGGAATCAGAGAAATTCGAGAGGAAATACCCTCCCAACATGAGGGGAGGCAAAGAGGACATAGATCAAAGCCAATACTCCACCAGGGCCAAGATCATTGTGGCATTACAACCGCAACCAGAGTGACGAAACAAAGTCCTAAAAGATAGCAGGCGGCTCCAAGAATACCTGAAGGCACCGGCCTTGAAGTGAGTGGATCCTTGTTACATGCTGCTCAAGCGCAAAAATCCATGACCGGCAGAAAAGCCATGGGTGGAGTTGGTGAACTGGCCAATGATTCCGGAAATTTCAGAGAAAATCTCCTCGGATGATCTGATCCGATTTCGGACACAAATACAAAACAAGTGCCAATCTATGCGTGCAAGAAAGTGTCGAATACTGCCGATCTATGGCCTTTCTGATGCAGCAAGATTGTTTTTGGGATCGAGGCTTAGACCCAATCAAAATCAATCCCAATGTAGCCCTCCAGTTAAAGAAGACCATGAGATGATGGCCCGGTTATACTACAGAGCGGCCTTCATGTTGTCACGATATGTGACCATGGTGGAAGACTAGCAGGAAATGGGCTTTATTGAAAAGGTAAGAGAGTACTTGGGGCCACTCAACTTCGAAAGTAAGCTCCGCTTCCAAGTCTTTGAAGCCTTGGGACGAAAGATGAGCGAGCGAAAACAAACAGCAAGACGGCGAGGCGAGCAAGACTCGCAAGAGGTTCTCAAGAGGGCTGGAATGTAGCGGCCATTGAGAGACTTCCATTTTTGAGAAACAGTTTTGCAGATAATAAGCATCTGGTTTTACGGAAGCGAACGAAGATCCACGCTTTTCCAAGTGACGCGTGAAAAGACATCACCGGTGTTGCAGTGGGTTCTACAACAGATTAGGGGTGGATAATGTTAGCGGATTCCAGAGAATCCCCAGATGCCGAGCCAAGCTGAAGACACATAATATCTCTCATCCATGACCGAGGAGGTCTCAGAAGGAGGAGAGCAAAAGAAGCTGAGAGCCGAGCATGAGAGCCGAAAAATTACTAGCTAGGATGACAGTGAATTATCTATGTGAGCCTACATGGTGTATCCCAGAGAAGGAAGGACCATGTAGGAGCTAGTCATATTTCCTGGGCTTTGTAAATAAATGTAGACCCCCCTTAAATAATTTAGAGTGAGCCACCTTTTGATGGTGACCTTTAGTGAAAGGGCAAAATCCACATGTAATTTCTAATTTGGTGGAACTGCCATTTGGGCTCCACATGGGCAACTCTCTTGCTTATTTAAGGGCCCCCCTCTCTTGTGAGGGAGCTTTTGAATGTATTGTCAAGTTCTCTTGAGTGAATAAAGAAGATCTTCCACGAGTTCTTAATGGTTGCTAAGCTCCTTGTTCATGGCAATGTTCTTGAGTGGAGTTTCTATGAACATGCTTTGATTTCTTTTGTGTTGTGGATTAATTAGTTTCTTGCTTACTCTTTGCTTTTTAGTTGTGGATTAGATTTCATTTCTTGGTTGTGGAATAAAGTAGGAATCAACATTCAAGTAAACTACATAGGCTGGATTTGTGGTGTAGATCTTGCATATTCTCTTGCAATCCAATTCTTGATTGTTCTTGGGCATTCTAAGCATCAAGAAATGGGTATTTCTTGATTCTTGGGCTGCTAGTGTGCTGTTAGGAATCTAGTTTCTAGTTTCTTGTTTATGGTTTCTTGTTTCTTGCTGAGCTAGGACTGGCTGCATGGCTTGTTTATGCATGTAGCTGAGTAACGAATCCATCTCTTCCCACTTACAGGTTGGGAAATACCCATTGTGTACTGAGGAAACGCTTCTACTGGAGACTATTCTAATAAGAAGATCAAACCGTAAGAACCGTAACTAACAGAAGAAAGAACGGTAAAGAGGAAGTAAATCGTGTTCACAGATTCAGTGGAATTTGTGAATACCACGTCGCGATATTGACAGTCCGCTCACTTCTGTACATAACTCTGTAACAAAAAATGATGGCTATCTACTGCAGGACTGATGTACTTAATCAAGTATGTTTAAATTTGGCTTTCAATGTACTGATCATCTGACTTTCAATCATCAAGGAAGATCTACATTGGAGTCAACGCACTGATCAGGCTGTCATCCTGCAGGCATTTTGTTGTAAATAGTTAAGTTCAATTTTTCAAGTTCATGCAATCAGTTAGCTATCGTCGAACTCAGCTGAAGACTATTTGCACTCCTTTTGCACCCAACTTCAAGCATTGTACTCAGTTTTGATTATTATTAGAGTGCATTTTGTTCCACTACTATTCTGTTCCATTTGCGCATTGCAATTTTTGATTCATCTTGAACTCAATCTTTATTGGTAACTGTCGCATTTTTTGATCCACAACCGCTCACCACTTCTACTGCAAATATCAATTTTCTTTGATTTTCAACTCTACTAGTACCAGAACCTAGAAAATTGAAGTCTTTGGTGGCATCCTCCCTAGAGATGCTGTCGATTGTACTGTGATCAAGTTCAAGGGTGCACTTGCTCTGGGGTTCTTTATTTACAGGATCTTCAAGCCAAAATAAGAGTTTGTGCTAAAGATAAGTTGTTGTCCAAGAAAGAGATATGTTTCTGATTTTTCTCTATTCAGTGAAGCTATTTGCTGCTCACACTTCAACATTTATTGGTGTTGTCCAAGAAGCTGAAATTTGCTGATTATCTGTTGTTTTATAAAGATATATGTTGTTATTGGAATTTGCACTAAACTGCTCATTGATCATGCTTATAAGCTGAAGCCATACAAGACTTATCCTATTGCAGCTTGTTATTAACTTGTTGAAGACTGTACAATCAATGCTTTGGCTTGTCAAGGCTGCAGATTGTGGCAAGTTAGATTCTCTTCAAAGCTTCGACAATGGTTCCTATTCTCAGTGTTTGCAAGCCCCTGAGGGGGGAGACATGTGGTGGCCCGGTTTAGGCAATTAGTTAATGGTTTCAGCCTTTAATTGCTAAATTCTAAATCTTTATGCTTACCGCAATGCACAACAAACTCTTAAGGGATATTTAATGCTTTGTGTACTAAAAGTGCTTTTATGGCACTAAGGCTTTTTGTTGCTTAGTCTTTGGCTTATGGCCAGTGCCCAGTCTTTACTCTTTAAAGAGATATCTAAATGGTATAGTCTGCACTAAGGCCATTTGTAACTTACTGAGGTAGTGCTCATGTAAGGTTTAGCCTTTGTTCTTAAGATCATTCTCTAAGACATGTACTACTACATTAATGCCGAGATGCTTCTCATGGCTTATGATAAGGGCACCTTTGTTTTCCTTTAAATGGCGGCCTGTACATCATTCTTAAGTCCCAAAAAGAGTAGGCCTACTCTCTTTTTTAAAGGCATTTCTTGGACTTCTTGCCCCGATTGGAAGAGCCGCATTCCTATGAGGCAGCGAGGCAACTTACTAGCAGCGATGGTCTACAAGCAGTTAGGGCTTATTTGAGCCACTCCATCCTTCCAAACGCTAATAGCCAGCAGCCGCTCTCCATCTCTTAGTGCAGATCAACACCCTCTTCACACAGGGGTTATCAAGATAGCAAGGCAGATCCTTGGCAACCATCGCATCTCCAAGAGGCAGTTCCAGCGCACTGATTTTTGGTTTTTCATGGCACATTTCTTACACATGGCAATGAAGGACCTCTTCCACACAGCCAACGCTTGTTGTTTTTGGTAGGTCATCTTCTATAAATGGTTATGAGGACCTTGAGCACATTTTTACAGGTTCCTTCCATGTTTTTCTAGCGCATTTCAGAGGGCAAGCAAACAGATCTTTAACGAGCGAGCCAGCCCACCATCGATTTCTAAACGACAGTATGGCGCACTCTTGGACACTTCTGCGGTTGTCTACAAACATTTGGCACCATCTCTAAAGGCACTTTGCAGATCATTCAAAAGAAAGCAAACCTTTTTCTAACTGCTGATGCCTCTGTGGCAGCATTCCATTCATCTATGGAAGCCTTGTTCCAGATGTCAATGTGTCATTTGCTTCTTTTCTTGAAGCAGTTGCAGAGCCCACAACGTCTAGCACGTTTTTGCCTTTGCTATAACTTGTCAGTCTTCTGCCATTATAGATCATTCAGACACAATGTAGAATAGAGGCATGTGTTGCTCTGTTGGTGCTTTAATGTAGATGTACTATTTTTGCTATTCATCTACAAGTTAATAACCTTTATGTTCTCTGATTCTTGTATAGAGGTGTAGCAATCCCTCTTCTTTGCAGTGTCTAGATTGTAATGCACATATCTTTGTACTCTACAACAAATCCATGCCATACCAACACCTGAACCCATAATAAGCGTAGTACCATTTTCGACACCCTTGAGCATATCCATGCTTTCCAAGAGTACGCCAACTATCGTAGAGTTTCACAAAATTTTAAAATTTTGATCATGTTTTAAGAAAATTTATATCATTACCTATATGTGCTTAATTTACCCTAACATTTGTAATATTGAATAGGGCAGATTTGTGCCGTACCAATCCCTACAAATGCAATGATCCTTTGTACAAATCCATTTACCTTAAGGGCTCCTAGGTTATCATTACTTGTATTATTGTTCATAACACATACTTACTGGGACAAGAAAAGGCAAAGTCACCATATGTCTAGCGAAACGAGAGATATAAGTACAATAGTTCAAGCCATTCTGCTATAGGTGCAAGCCACAACCATTTCCAATAAACGTATATGCTTCCTATCATATACACCATTACCTCTTCATAAACCAATGCACGAAGTGAAGTGTTGCAATACTAACCTGAATAGATGTCGCGTGCGAATCTTGTGAGGAAGCCATATTTGTTTGCGAACAATACCTCCTTCGAAGGTTGGTAATAGAAGTTCTTTGACCCATATCTATTCATCATAGTTTCTATATGGAGATGATATTTAGCGCACGTACATGTATATGAGCATATTCCGAATCCAGTAATGGAATCAGGATGTAATACTATAGTAGAGAAATATCTGTAAAGCAAGAGACATATGGCATTTTTTTGTAATTGAATACACATATCATAACCCATACATCACGTGGTGATTGCAATACCACACAGCAGACAGTAGTTCGCTGTCAACCAGCGATGCATCAACATAATCATTGAGAAGACAGATAGCTACATCAACTACAGTGTTGTCATCGCTACCATTTCAGCGATGAAGGTGCCTCATGGATGTATACACAATGGTTCAAACAATCAAGTGCTATGAAAGTATGTGATCGCTGCATCAGCAAGTGTGTTTGTGATGCATGTAGCATAACTATCAGGCTATATCATATGCATATGAGTGCATAAGGCAACACTGCGCCGCGCTGTCCGCGCGTGATCAACGTGTAGAATCATTACAACATTGCCATATACTTTATGTAAGAGTATGGAAATATCAAAAAAGCATTGCCAAAGGAGTAGTCCATCGCGATTTGCAGCCTATACTTGCTTCAAAAGTAAATGGAAAGCATACATTGATTGAGTTGTTATCTCATAAGGTACTGGATCGCGATCCAACGCCCTTCTTATGCCATAGTTTATACTCTACACACAACTCTTAAAAGCAATTCTTTCGTATGCTGCCAGAAATGAAAAGCCATAGATATGAAGGCATACCATTCCGTGTGATCAAGGGAATGCATTTTTCTTCACAAATTTTTTTCCAAAGTCTTAGAACCTTCAATTTTTTATTTACAACATTCCATTCCCTACAAAAAATGTGCCTTCCCTTCCTCTATACAATTTTCTTTTCATGATTCTAAAACCTTCAACTTTCATCTACAACCTCATATTTCCTACATATAATTTGCCCTCTCTTCCTTTCTACAAATTCTTTTTTGCTGAATTTTAGAACCTTGGAATCTCTCATTTATACATTATATGTTTCCTATGTAGAATATTCAATCTTGCTTCAATGAACTAAATGTTAGATGAATTTGAGTAAAGTCTAAAACTCATGAAACCCGAAATGCAATCCACTTAAATTTAGTGATAACAATGAACCTATGCAATGTTTGCACACGCTTCACTAAATGCAAAACAAATTGCTATGCCTGATTAAAAAATCCAACATATAAAGCCTCGGTCCTCATTTGAGAGTTTGTTCAATGTTTAACACCATAACATAGATTTTCCAAACTCCTATGAAATTACCCAAATGTAGCATTGTACAGATGTATAGAATCCATATTTTTGAAACAAAGTGTAGTAGTGACTACATAACATAAACTTAAAGTGTATATGAAATATACAAAACTTGAGATTGTCACCTAAATAATTTTCCAACATCCTTCGGTCAATATGTTCAGATGATTGAGAGCTGGTATACGAACCAGTTTATACCAAAGATTAGGCCTTATCTGGAACCTATTCCGTTGGGCATAAATATGAGATTCATCACATTTGAAGCCATTGGAAAGAAGATAGGCTACGAGAAGTCTCTTGACAAAAAGAAAGTCAAGAAAGACAAACAAGAGACACTCAGTTATACAGGCCTATCTTGACAAGCCATTGCAAACGTTGAAGTTGTTGCCGAGAAGCACAATGATCATCACAAATAAGTTCTTGGTTCTACGCAGGCAAACGCTGATCCATGCCTTTCCAAGAACCAAGCATCAAAGCTGTGGCAGTGTAGTGGGTCCTGAAACGCTATAGGGGGAAGATAATGCTAGCTCATGCCATGCCCCTAAGGTGTCGATGCAATGGCTCTCCACTCAAAAGGACTTCCAGTGGAGATGACGTTGAGAGCCGAGTCTGAGAGCACAAGAATTACTCGTGATAAGCTAAGTGCATATACTGTGAGCCCCATGGTAATTTACAAAAGATGGAAACCATGCGGGAGCGAGTAATTTGAGCCCTCTCAAACTTGAGATGTATTTTCAAGAAAGAGGCCTCCAAATAATGTGTAAGAGGTGGAACCCAAAAGATTATAGAATGGGTTTCACTTGTAAGTCAAGAGGTGGAACCCAAAAGGTTATAGAATGTGGTTCACTCCTTGTATGCACAAATAGGAGCCTCCTCCATGAGTTCCATAGCATAATATTTGTATTGAAATGCTGCTGAAATGTTTATTGAAGATCCTTCATCATGCATTTCCTTCTATGCTCCATCTTCATGCATTTAGTTTGGGTACTTGTGTATGAATGTGATTGTTGATTCTTCCTCTTTCAAGTTGTTGTGCAGGGCTTGGAGGCAGATCCATCATTCTACTCAAATCTGATGCTTCCTTGTTCTTGGCTCCCTAAGGAGTGTTATTTATAATTGTTGAGTGATAATTGTAATAAGCACTCTACAGGATTCACATTTGTTGTAATTAGATGTTCTTTTGCTTGTGGATTGCCAGTAGAATAGATTAGTTTCTTCCTGTGATCAATAGATTAGATTCTTCCAAGAAGACCTCAGTATG
Source organism: Diphasiastrum complanatum (assembly GCA_029204225.1). Lineage (NCBI taxonomy): Eukaryota > Viridiplantae > Streptophyta > Lycopodiopsida > Lycopodiales > Lycopodiaceae > Diphasiastrum > Diphasiastrum complanatum. The sequence continues at coordinate 7,858 of MU834702.1, forward strand.
TCAAGATAAACACATGCTACTAGGTTTTGGAATGTGCCTTATAGAAATAACAAATAGTGATCAAAGCAACAAAACTGAATAAAAACCTAACTAAATGGAATGATAAATGTTAGTACAAGAAAAAAAAAACCTCAACAAATTGACAACGATTAATGTTGAAATACATGAAATCTACAACTACACTTATAGTATGGAAGTTGAGATGAAATGTACAAGTTCAAAAGTGGAAAAAGATATGTTTGTATTAATTGATGTAGCCCACGAGCAAATAGTAGCAGAAATATCAATGGATTCCACATTTGCACTTCCCTCAACAAATTCGCATCAAGGCATCTATTTATTGCAAGCTCTTTATTTTTCTGTCCTTTATTAGAATCAAGCTGCACACTACACGAGATCAATACATGTTAGTGTATGCAAATTCTTGTGCTTTTCTCGTAATTGTTTGTTGGACTCAATCATTGACCATGCATCTCAAAAGGATCTCCCAACCCAATCTGTTATTGCTTGAATTTTGAACATCTTGTATTCTGTAGTTACCTCTTGTAAATTAATTGTTGGAGGAAATAAAGTTTTGACATTATCTACTTTTGAAGTCGTATAGAACTCACCAAGTTTATTGATGTCATTATATCCAAAATCTGTCATCTCTTGCATGTGCACTTTGGAATGTTGATAGGGGATAATACTTCGAAGGAGCCTAAATGGCCCATGTATTTGAATTGTCATGACAAATAATCTATAATAGCATGAGAAAATATTTTTTTGAAATGCTATTGCCTCATCTAGATCAAATCCTAGAATACAACTTTTGACTTCAATATTGTAGTACATATTTCCATGAAGACAGCTTTGCAATCTTCTCAAATACGCCTTTTCAACCATATTTTGGAAGAAGAGAGTAGCCTTTGCAATCGCATGTTCTAGCATTAAGTTGGTACATGGATCTTCAATATACCCAAGGTGAATTCTGGCAATTTCTATTGATCCAGTACCCGAAATTGCTTTAACTTCAATATAATCTCTTTGGAAAGTAAGGCTCAATATCAACAATCGTTCAAGAATGTCAACAAAAAAGTGCAAGCTACATAAATTTTTGAAATCACACAAACTTTCTATGAGCTTCTTGGTAGCAGTAGCTTGACTTTCTTTTTTTGATTTGGTAGTAGATGATAAAGCAACTTCAAATGCATCATCATAGACATCGATAGCTTCACCATATTGAGATGAATTTCTTTGTTTTTTTCTTTTCTTTTTTAAGAGTTTTGAAGTTCAACTTTTATTGCATGTATGACAAGTTGGAGAACATCACATAATCTTTTAAGAGACCCATGTCGACTCAGCCAACTAGTACCGTTTACTCTTGTCAACTTCAAGACATCATTGCCCAATTCTATCTCTAATGATCGTAGAAGTGTTAGTCTTTTACAACTATTGGCAAAAAATGCTACGGTTGAGTTCACAAGTGCGTCAAGGAACTTAGCATAGGGAAATTTAGATACAGGACCAACACAAGCAAGATTGCATCTATGGGCAACACATTGTGTACTTGATAAAAAAAGACAAACTGCTTTCAACCTAGTTGCAACTCTAGATATTGAACCTACCATCACTCCAGCTCCATTGGAGCCAAAACCCAACAAACTTTGTAATGTCAAGATTAGATGTATTCACGATACCAATTATGGCATCATACAATGATTCAACATTTTCACTGGCTATAGATGTGAGACAAAAATAAGAAGTAATAGGACTACAATTGTCTAGACTACCAATGACTTGATATCAGATATCTCGGTGGATTCATCTACCATAATTCCAAATACCAGACTTTGCTTCACTCTTTCTGATAACCTTTCTTGGAGTGAGTCCCCAATGTAGTCAATAAATTCTGCGCAGGCTTTATCATGTTGATAAAGGCTTTTTGGTCATTGTTTTTATCCCACAAAGTCTAAATAAGTGCACAAAGATTGAGACTGTGTATGCAAGATTTTCTCGCGCTCAATTGCTCAACACTCCATACTCCAAATTGAGACTGAGTCGAGAGTTGAGACTGAGTTGAGAGTTGAGACTTGACTCTTTCTGTTGACAGATCCCCTTCTCCAGAGGACCTGTTGTTTACTTCGATTCTTTCTGGCCACTTTTTCAAGACCGTTTCCGCCTGTTACCAGGCTCAAAGCCATTCGTTAGATAGTTTCTTGATTTAACAATGCCAACCCAAGCGAAAGGGACAGAATTTCATTGTAGTATAGATTTTCTTTGTCCTACCTGTCAGAGGACTACTCAGGGATGTCAATCTTGAACGCACTTACATTCTACATAGGATGCAAGCCTAGAATGCTCATTCACAGATCAGCATGTAAACCAATGAACGTTCAGTAGTTTCTACTGCTACTTACTCTAAAAGCGGATTGATATTAGATCCTACACTACACTGAACTTGCATAAATCCATAGAACAAGAAGCAAGAAACTAATCTACAGCATGTTAGAAGTCCAAGAATCAAGAAACTAACCAATCTTTGATTCTTGGACATCCCAAGAACATCAAGAACTGGATTGTACAGAGATATGCAAGAATCACACCACAGATCCAGCCTATTTAGTTTACTTGAATGCTGGCTCCTACATTAATCCACAAGAAAACATGAAATCTAATCCACTCTACAAAAGCAAGAAAACTAATCCACTCTAAATCCACAACCACACACAATATGAATGGAAGGGCATGATCATAGGGGCATCACTCAAGAAAACCATCATGATCAAGGAGCTTAGTGTAGCATCAAACTCATGGGAAATCTTCTTGTTAAGCATGGAGTAGATACAATGCAAAAAGCTCCTCTTCACAAAGAGGGAGTCTCTTAAATAAGCAAGAGGGCTCCTTAGGTGGCATCCTAGTGGAATTTTCACATTTCACAAATTACAAGTGGAATAATGCTCTCCACTAGAGGTCACCATCAAAAGGTGGCTCACTCTACTTTCTTTAAGAGAGGTCTACTTGCATTTATTACTTTAGCCTAGAAATACTAGTTCCTACATGGTCATTCCATCTTCCGGGATTCACCATGAGGCTTACACAGTTCTTACTTGTCATTACTAACTAGTATTCCTCGGCTCTCAGTCTTCATTAGTCTCGTCTTCTCAGAGACCTCCTCGGTCTAAGGTGAGAGGTGCCCTTGAGTTGCTCTGTCTGAGTATCTTGGGGATTCGACAGAATCAGCCAACATCATCCCACCCCTAATGTGTTGCAGGACCCACTGCAACTCATATTGGACGATGTTGCTCCGCTTTTGCATTGGCGTCTTCGATCGTCACTTGGAAAAGCATAGATCCTCGTTCACTTACATAAAACCAAGTGCTTATTGTCGCTAGTCTTTATCACAAAAACTTTTTTTCATGAACTGTCGTAGTTTAACCATAATGTCTTATTGCTATAAGTGGTTGACATTCTCAAAATTGGAGAGCTCTTAGCAACTTCACAACTTGTATGCTCGAGTGCTTTTCATGGGTCTCTTTGTTTGTCTCTTGTAGCTGCCATTGACGGTCTCATCGTTGGTCTCTTGGCAGATTCAATCTTCTGGGAGGTCTGTATCTTCCATTTGCCTTTGGGTGTTTTCGCAGTTCTTTTCTCAGTTGAAGTTCCAGTCTTGTCGACGCTCTTTTCTGATAGGTAGCACAAATCTTGGTTATCAGTCTCAAGGGGATGGACTCATCAACAAGAAATTGGTGGTAGGAATAGATTTGGATGGACGGTTTGATAACGATAAGGAAACATGATGAAGGCTTGGTGACAGGATGAAGGAACTGATAGTTCTACGGTTGCAGCCTTGGACTCTTTCAATGTAGAGCTTTGACCACTACTTGTTGGGTGAGGAGCTCACTTTATTTGCAGGTTCACATTTGTCTTCATCTTTCTTTTCTGCAGCTCTTTCTTTTGATCTATTACTTTTGGATCTCTTTGGGCTTCGTAGGAGGGGCTTCAACTATCATTGCTCTAGAGAGTTTCTTTTGATCAAGATTGATATGACTGATCTGTTGCTTAAGTTTTGTCCTTTCCTCCTCATCTTCTTGGATCTTTTTCTTTATTTCTTCTAGCTGCTTCGCCTGCTTCTTAGATCTTCGTTTGGCTGATCATCCATTGTAGTTAGTCTCCGCAAGACATTTGCAATGATCTTTCAACTACCTTGGTAGGACTATAAAAAACTAGGGATTTCTCAGAAGAAATGTAAACTGATAAAAAAACAAACAGATGGAAGGAAGGAAGGGTGGTAGTGACAATGGTAGATGGTTTGGGCAATAGGCATGAAAATGGATGCAGATGTATGACGAGAGGTTGGTTGAAGAAGGAGACTAATTTCCCAATGCTTGTGTTTCCCTTTATGGAGATCTTTGTCGTGACTCGGGTACTTCTTCTGATTGAGTCTCTTTGGATTACCCATCTGCCTTCTTTAGCTTGTCATTTTCATATTTGACTTGTGACCTTGGCTGTCGATCTTGCTGGTGTTGTTGTTGGCAGCGTAACTGCTCCAGTGGATCCAAGCGGATCCACTCTCTCCCCACCAAAAAACTTGTTACTGCGGATGTTGTGGCGTAACTGGTCATGTTAAGGGTTGGATTGACGTGTGGAACATGTAGCTGAAATACATAAATTTTTAACTAAATTTGTTTCAATCTTGTTGTAGGTGACTCAAAGATAAATATGGCAATGAAATATAGGAATAAACTCGGACGTGGCAGAGATTTCTCCAAGTTTCAGTATGCTCAAAGATTGTAAACTCTGTGCAAGGTGATCGAAAGGTTGAATGACAAGTCATTTTGATATGCTACATGATGTGTCCTATGCAATGGGTATCCTTGATGAACTAAAAACAAATCTAGAAAAAGACATGCATTTAGAAGAAATTACCAAAATAAAAAAAATGTCAAAAAATAAGCAAGGAAGATGCCAGTGTGGCAGAGAATGAAGATTGTAGAAACAAAAGTCATTCATCAACATGCATAATTCGCCTGGACAATTTGATGTTTTATCGAACTTGTAGGGTAAGGAGATTTCCTCTCGCATGCCCTTGTCAAAACAAGGCAGGGTTGGTGACACGAAAATCTACCATCATTGATAACAGATGTTGTAAGATATAGCTTGAGATGTAGGTATGGTTGAGGTACTATGTCCTGAGGACCTCTATGAACAAGAGATTCAGAACCGAATCTCTATCTAGATTTTCGAGTCCTAGATTTATGATGTATTGGCATATTGGAAATCTTATCAACTTGTGGAAAGACAAATAGATTTGAGTTGCAGAAGGGGAGGAAAGCTGTCAATTCCCTGTAAAGGTTGCTCTTGGTTGGACATTGTAGCAGATGACGGAATATCGGTTTCACTTTCTTTCGACAAGGAGTCATTTCAGATTGTCTTTTTGCATTATGGCACTGGCGTATTGTGCGGTGCTGTAGAAGTTTGCAAGAAACTTCTCGGTTGGGCAGCAGGTTTAACTGTTGTGTTGCTATGGTGCTCGTGTTGTGTTGTCGTGAGGATCCTATTGTGATTCATAACTAACGTGACGGGCAGGTAGGATCTTGGTCGGTTGTCTCGGGAAGTCTTTGAAACTGTGTTTTCTGATATAGTCAGGAAACTCAGCATTGTACTTGGTCTTGACTGGACAATCAACCATGAAGTGGCCAGTTTCACTATAGATGAAAGATCTGGTGTGCAGTGGCCCTTGTATAACTATATAGCCATCTTGTATGGCTATTGGTTCTGGACTTTCTGATGGACAAAATCAAGACATTTCCAGATTGTGATGGGTGTTCTTCATATTGGTGAACTGTATGTGCATGGATAGGTTGATATGAAGGACAAGCCACTGTGACCAGAATCCAGCCGGCGCCAAGTTCCTATGGCTGAAAATCTTTGATCGGTTCTAGCGAAGTCCAGAGAGCTCAGATCGATGTGCAATCACCTCACACGATCTAGGCATGATTAAAGGAAGCCTGGGGATCAATAAAATCTAGAGAGAGAAAATGACTTTCTAGAAAGAGAAAATCCTAGAGAGAGAAAAATGTGCTTTACCAGCTTGGGTAGAGTGCTTGGTATGAGGGGGGGTGCCGAATCACACCAATACTATAGGGGAGTGCGGGTTGCGACTCAAGGCGAGCTCCAACCAAGTCTCAGCCTCCCTTGCTGGAATGTTGTCATGGCTCTCGCCTTGGCATGCTAGCGCCCCGGAGACTAGGGTCGGTCACACACTTGAAATGTAACCTTCTCAAATTTATCAATAAAGTGGGATTTTCCTCAAACTGACTCTGATTACCTTCTGAGTTTCAGTGTTCGGTAAAAGCGCTAGTTGTAAGGCCGCTTTCAAAATTTTTAACTTGGCACATAGCTGAGGGTCGTATCCCGGGACGCCAGCGGTATGCCGTCGGGACCATTCGGTCCGTGGCGCCAGCGGTATGCTGTCGGGACCATTTGGTCCAAGAACTGGTTGTTTCCATATCTGTCGCGGCTTGTGGTTCTGAGTGTTCCTTGCATGAACGTGAATGGGTTAAGCTCTTGGGGAACGGGCTCTAACCTGTTGGCTGAGTTGGATGGCTTGCTTGGGTGGATATTACCTGTTTATGGCTGTCCAGTCTGGCGTGGCACCAGGTTGGCTTCCAACGCTCGTGACGAAGCTTTCAGTTGGTTAAGTCTGATGTAAGTCAGACCGCTTGCTTGGAATGGATGTTACTCGTTTGTAACGAAGCTTCGAGTTGGTTAAGTTTGATGTATGTCAGGCGGCTTGCTTGGAGGGAAGTCACCCACGTCGGGACCCCCGATCTGGCATGGCGCCATGTTGGATCTCAATGTTGGTTTTCGGAACTTCAAGTTGGTTAAGTCTGATCGTTGTTGGCGAGTTGGCTGCTTGTATGTCAAGTGGGTTTGGATGGCAAGAGTTGAAGGCTGGGAAGCTCCCGGCTCCCTTTGGGATGCCTGCGCTACAGCAGTAGCACAGGAAAAGTGTAGATAAAGTTCACTTACGTAAAACCTGTGTAAAGCTGCAAGTGATATATTGACAAACTTAAGAAAGATACTTGGAAGTTCCTTGAACTTCAGAATTGGCCATGAGTGTTTATGCAGGAGGCATGCCGCCAGGTAGTGCTTTGTGTGCTGATCTGGGAAAACGGCTATTCCGGGGCCCCCTCCTTAAGTTTGTCTTTGTACTCCCAAGAAGCCTCAATGAGTGGAGCCCGTAGCCACTTCACTAGATATTCACGTTGCACGCCAGTTCGCTTTCTATGTGTCAATATTTGTTCTGGTACAAGCTGTCTCTTTGTATCATCAAGTGTCGTTGGTGGGTGACGAAGTTCGTGTTGCCGATCAAATCGCTCATCTGGTTTGTACCGTTTGAGTAATGAGATATGAAACACATTGTGTATATCCAAGCTGGATGGCAGCACCAATCGGTAAGCCACTGGGTTGATCTTCTTGGTGACATGATATGGTCCCGCATAAGGTCGAACGAACTTATGAGAGAAACCTTTTGGTAACGCAATGTTCTTTGTGTTCAGCCACACTTGATCACCTTCCTCAAGTTCCAGTTCTCGTCGATGTGGGTTCACGTCAGCTGCCATACTTCTTTGGGACTGCTCTTAAAATGACTTTGCCTCTGTCAGCTTTGTGTGCCACTCATTGATGAATTCCTCCACAGTGGGTACTAGGGTTTCTTGCACACCTGTAAGAAAAGAGCTTGGAACAATCGGTAGCCGACCATTGCTTATCTCGAAGGGTGCCCGTCCAGTAGATCTGTTCACTTGGTTGTTATGTGCAAACTCGAGAATATCCAAGTAGTTGACCCAATCGGATTGGTCCCAAGCAACATAATTTCGTAAATATTGTTCAATTTGTCGATTGACTCATTCCGTTTGCCCATGTGTTTGAGGGTGATATGCAGTGCTGAAATTCAGTCCAGTTCCCACGAGGTGAAATAAGCAAGTCCAAAACTTTTCGACAAACTTGGTGTCTCGGTCAGAAATAATTGTTCTAGGTAGGCCATGGTATTTGAAGACACATTTGAAAAATAACCTCGCCACTTCTTCAATTGTCACTGAACTTTTAGTTGGTACAAGGTGAGCTTGTTTTGAAAAACGGTCAACCACCACATAAATTGAGTCGAAACCCTAGCAACGTGGTAGTTGAACAATAAAATCCATGCTCACTGAGTCCCAAGGGTATGCTGGCACTGGTAATGGCTGGAGTAGCCCTGCTGGGGCTAGCGGTTCCACCTTCACTTGTTGACATGTAGGACATGTTTGCACATAGGATTCAACGTCTGCCCACATATCTGGCCAATAGAAGCCTCTCTTGAGGAGTTTATACATGCGATTCACCCTAGATGTCCGGCGGCTAGTACGTCATGATCAAAATTTTCTTCTTCAAGTTGATGTTGTCTGGAACATATACTCTGCGTTGTTTATAAATAACCATTTGGTCTTTCCAAATGAAACATTTACAAGGCTTTCCCAGCTGGAATTCGATCATTAGTTTCTTAGCCGATGTATCTACACCATAGTTCTCTTTGATTTCTTGGAGTAGACTGGTCGCCTGGGTTGAAACCATCGCCATCAAGTGCTCCTGTCTACTGAGTGCATCTGCTACCACATTATTCTTTCCCGCCGTATGTAGAATGTCTATATTGAATTTCGAGAGAAAGTTTCGCCATCGCATCTGCTTTGGCGTGAGCATACCTTGGGATGAGAAGTACTTAAGTGATACGTTGTCAGTGAACGCCTTAAAGGGCTTTCCTGCCACATAATGTCTCCAATGCTCCACTGCTTGTACGACTACAACCATTTCTTTCTCGTGAGTTGGCCAACGTCGTTCTACATCACTTGATTTCTTTGAAAAATATGCAACTGGTTTTCCCTCTTGCATCAACACGACCCCAATAGCAAAGTTTGACGCATCTGTATGTATTTCGAATGGTTTGCTAAAGTCCGGTAGGGCAAGAATGGGTTCTTGAGTGATCCGTCGCTTTAGTTCTTGGAATGCTGCTTCACATTCCGGTGTCCATGTCATTTTGAGATGAGTCTTTGTCTACTCCAACAACGGTGCCACAATTTTGCTAAATGCCTCGATGAATCTCATGTAAAAATTACATAGCCCCACAAAGGATTTGATGCCATGAACAGTTTTGGATGCTACCCAATCCAAGATAGCCTTGATTTTCTTAGGATCCATTCGAATCCATCCGTGGCCTATAACATGTCCAAGGAAGTCAACTTCCTCCACCACAAACTCACGTTTCTCTCTTTTCGCGAACAAATAGTTCCTCCTCAGTCGTTGGAGAACTGTCCTTAAATGTTTAATGTGACCTTTAAGGCTCCAACTAAATACTAATGTGTCATTGATGTACACAATGACAAATTCATCCAGACAGTCTTGAAAAATATTGTTCATCAACGTGCAAAAAGTGGCTGGTGCGTTTGTCTTGATGGTACTCTTGTTAAGCATGCGATAATCCACACACATTCGGAGAGTTTTGTCCGCCTTTTCCACGAACAACACTGGGGCTCCAAAAGGTGAAGCGCTAGGTCTAATAAAACCTTTGTCTATCAATTCACCAAGTTGTCGTTTCAGTTCCGCCAACTCCTCTTGTGACATTTTGTAGGGTGCTCATGAAGTTGGCTTCGTTCCTGGTACCAACTCAATTTTATGGTCCACTGGTCTTCGAGGATGTAGCTTAGCTGGGAGTTCCTCCGGAAACACATCGCTAAATTCTTTTAGCAGATCTGCCACTTCTTTTGGCAAGTTTTCTTGTCGCACGCTTTTCCCTTCTGGGACTTCTCGGCAGATGCAAAGAAAGCACTTTGACCTTTTCCCTTTCACCATTCTTTTCATCGCTAATGAAGCAACCAGATTTTGTTCAATATCGGTATCCTTAGCATTTCCTCCGGGCAGGGCTTTTGTCACGCAGATTTGTCCCTTGTAATCCAAGAGGACCAAGTTTGAGCTCCTACCCAAAACTGCGATACAATGTTCATTTAACCAAGGGAGGCCCAAAATCACATCGAAGGCATCCATCTCTAAAATCACAAAGCTAAGTTTAGCCTTCCATCTTCCAATCTGCACTGGGATGTTCAATGTCGCTTTGTCTGCATCTAGTGCTCCCTTCGCTGTTTCTACCTTGAGAGTAGATGTAACATTCTTGGTCGGCAAGCTGAATTGTTCCACTACGCTCCTTGAGATGACGGGGACCCTTAGGTGCCAGCGACGCAAAAAGGTTGTAGTAAGGGTCCTTCCACTTGGACCAGTCCCGGAGGCGAAACCGAAATGGTAATCATCCCCAAGGATCAACTTTATTAGATTTGGAAGAGGTTACATTCATACATAAATTGACTGGTCTCGGGGCCACCAACACGTGCTTGGCATTGTGCCTGGCTCGTGCTGGTAGAGGGAGCTGAGACCTGGCGACTGGATTCCTGGCGCTGGTTGAGTTGCCCAAGTTTCTGTCTGCCGGACTCCCCCTATAGTTTTGCTGTGATTCGGCGCACCCCCTCTGTTCTGAAACATAGTGCTTTCTGGTAAAGCACGCTTTTTGGGACTTAGTTTTTATTTTGCTGATTAAGCCTGGCAAGCCTGGCAGAATCAGTCTGGCTCCCGGAGCCGTCCGGGCGGCAGAATCAACTTGCTTCTTGACTAAGCCATGACTCGAGCTCCAGAGCTAGCTCATGACTTGTGACTACTTGACTGGCTCACCACAGGTCGGAGGCTCAGTCCTTGACGTTCTAACTTGCTCTGGGACCTTAGGGAGCGTCACCCCTTAGAGTCTTACAGGGCACACTAGGTGCACCTGAGTCAGCTTTACAACATCCTCTAAGTATCAAAATATATAATGTCTCATAAAATGCTTTTATGCTTGATGGCGAGTTTGGATTGGAGATTCTGAATCCATGGCAATGTGAATGAGATTAGCTTGTTGCATCAAGTCTCTAGATCAAAACTTAAACCATGCTCTATTTCACAAACTTCCATGACCACTTTAGACACATATAAGTTGATGCTTGTTAGCTCTTATTTTCATGCAAATTGGTTGTACTCCTTATAGACATGGCTAGTCTTTTTCTTTTTTAACCTTCAACCCATTATTTGCCTCTTAAAATTTGCCATGAAAGCTAAATCCTTTTCATTTGTTAGATTGATTTCTTGCTATGTTGCAAACTAGACTCTCAAATTCAAAATCAAGAGGTTGTTGGTCCAGACCGGGCTGTGTTTTGAAAGGCAGGTACATACTTACAGGATAAAAGGTGTTAAACAAACAGATTTTCATTATCAAGGATGTCACTAAATTTGAAGGGTGCTCCCAAACTTTCCTCGAGAAAGGTTGCAATAGAAATGCACTTCTACCAAAAAAAAAAAATCTATTGTGAAAGGCTAAGAAGGGTTCAAAACGCAGGCATGGTCCAAAGTCCAAACTCCATGCCAAGCTTTATTGGTACCTTGTAAGTTGCCAGCATTTGCAATGCACACGTAGTTTTGCATAAAATGTATAAACATATCGAGGAGGGAAAACTTTGCATTGATGTTCTTTTTCAAATAAACTGTCTTATTCATTCTCAAGCAATAAAGACTCGAACAAGATCACCAAGGAGCTTTTATAGCGTTCCTTGGAAAGCGAAAGCCTGCTGCAGCGGTGCACACTGCAGCCTGTGACTCCTGAGGCTGCCAAGTCATGGCACTAGTATCAAGGATCCCAACTATGGATGACAACAGATAACAGGAAGCCATATCAGCGTGTCAATAACAGCAATAAGGGAGAGTGTAAATGTGCCTTTGTACCAAGCCAGTGCTGCATAGCTATACAATTTGTACCCACATTGCATTTTAAATACTGGCAGCTGTTCAAGACCAAACTTTAAAACACACTTTATCTCTCTCTCTCTCCCTTACAACTTATAAGTTATGTCGAACTAACTCTCTGTCTCACTCCCTTTGAAGCACTGCCACAGGCTCTGACAGTCCCCAACCTACTTCTCTGCCTTTGGTTTTGCTTCCGTGCCAGTGGAAAGTTCAGAACTGTAGCATCCTTTCTGTGTTGGAAAGTGCATGAGGTGGGTGATTCACTGATTCGGTGTGCGTGGAAATTGAATATTAGGACTGCAACGCACCTGCTGCAATCAGAGCTGCAGGTCAGATTCTGTTCTGGAAGCCCATCACTTGCTGCACTGGTGGTGCGGAATACGCTGATCCAGCAGCTTCTTGGGCAGCTGGATTTTGATCAGAACTTTCGGCTCAGAAGTCAAAACTTTCAATACGTAAATATTGATTTTGTATGTTGTTTCCGATTTTCTGATTTGCACAACAAAGTCAGAACTTTTTTGAGCCATAACAGACCGATTCTGCTGTATGATCCAAAACTACAAGCGAGTCCTGTGGTGGAAAAATTGCAAAGATGAAGTTGCTGCGGGTGGCGATTGTTGTACTTATGGACGCTATGCTGCTGTGGAGTTCGGTGAATGCTCAGGGTCTTGTTCCCGCTATTATTGCTTTTGGAGACTCTACTGTTGATGCTGGTAACAACAACTACGTGGAGACAGTATTCAGGAGCAACTTCCCACCTTATGGGAGAGATTTCGACACCAAGAAGCCAACTGGAAGGTTTTGCAATGGCCGTCTAGTCACGGATTACATTGGTATCCCCCACAATCTTTCCGCATTTGCTCATCCATACTTCCATCTCATTTATGTACTTGATAGTCTGTGGCACTCTTTTCATGTATGTAGCACTCGTTGCTCGTTGATTGTTTCTAGGGATACGACTGCTTGTTGGTAGATGATGGATGGAACTTTTGTGCGATTTTTGTTTTTCTGTTGAAACAGCCACTGTAGTGAGCATACCGTTTCCTCCACCATACTTGGCCCCTGCATCGAAAGGAAATAATATAGTGCAGGGCATTAACTTTGCGTCAGGCGGATCTGGATTTCTCGATGAAACTTCCAAACTACTGGTAAGTACTTCTCGAGGGACATTGATCAACAGCAGGAGCATTTATAGCTATAAGATTACTTTATCGTCGGAGTTGTAGAGCAAATTTTTCTTTGCGTGTTTGCAGAATGCAGTTTCCCTTAAAACACAACTGCAGTGGTACAACGATTACAAGATCAAACTGGAGAATATTGTAGGAAAAGAGAATGCTTCATCCATAATCTCGGGAGGCCTTCACGTTTTAAGCACGGGAAGTGACGACTACGTCAATAACTACAACATCAATCCTGATCTTCAGGCGAAATATAACACAGCTCAATTTGAGCAGCTTCTTCTTCGGGAATTTACAAATTTTGTTGAGGTTAGCTCTGCGGACCATAGCTAAATTGGTAAGGTTCTTGTTCAAAGGGACGGAGATCTTCAATCGCTTGAGTGCACTTGCCGGTTAGAAGTAGATACTTACTGCCAGTGTCTCTTTCGCTGCTGCAGGAAATATACAACGTTGGTGCTCGGAAAGTAGCGGTCGTGTCTCTAGCGCCACTGGGCTGTCTTCCATCTCAGATCACGTTGTACGGTAAAGGATCGACAGATTGCATTCAATTTCAGAACAAGCAGGCTGCTTCATTCAATCGAGAATTGCAAAAGACCACCAGGTCTCTCAAATCAAAGCTATCTGGCATCACATTAGTATATCTGGACATCTACACTGTGCTAGCTGATGCAGTAAAAAACCCAGAGAGCTATGGTAGGCGTCCACCTCCCTTGACCTCCTGCTTTTTCATCTCGTATAATTGGGAACTCGCTGCTGGAGCTTGTAATTTCTCTTATAATCAGAAACTGCTCCTTTTGTTTGTCAGATCTAACCTTCTACGTGGAATGCCACAGGGTTTAACCAGGTGAGCAAATCGTGCTGTGGCTTGGGGAAGCTTGCCGTGTCCATATTGTGCAATCAGTATACACCTGGTACTTGCTCCAATGCATCCACCTACTTATTCTGGGATAGTTTCCATCCCTCGGACGCAGGCAACAATGTCATTGCAAACGCCGTTATTCTTCAAGCAGCCTCGGAGATTCTCGGCTAAGCGCATGGAGCATCCAAGCTCTGCAGCAGTATCTTGTAGACCTAGTAGCTAAGTAGCACTAATCATCATGACTGCAATTGAAAGATCATTGCATCAGTTAGGTAATCTTAAGCCGAAACGCTTTCGACAGTTTGTCATCTTTGGATCCAGTTAATTCTCATAGAAACCCATCAACTAGTTCAACCTCGCAAAAGAGTTATGTAGCAGCAAATATGACCATACCCAGACCAGCAAGACGGTTGTATGACAGAACTGAAGGCACAGCTTTATGACAGAACTGCTTCAGCTTGTAAACAGGAATGTTTCCATTGATGACTTCCAACAGTACAATAAGTCTCTGAGCAGCCCACTTCATCTGTGACCTCTTGCACCCAGGTTCTGTAATCCCAGTACTCTAGCAGTGTGGTGTTATTAAGATTACTTCGTATATCGTAAGCAATTTGCTTACGACTGAGCTTTGAACGCCATATTACAACATATTGAAGATCATGCCATGTCATCCTCTTAGACCATCTTCTAACTTTTGCATCATTTTTCCAGCAAAATGTGAATGAGTAATGAGTCAGTCATGGGTATAGATCAGTTTTGGGCAGTTGCACATATTTGAGATAGCTGCCCGTTTCGGCATTGCCTTTTAGGCCTGCACAACCTGTGCCATGATTGCCATAGGCAGTGGGACAGGCCTCTTCTCTTTCTTTCCAGCCCTTGTCGGATTTACTCTTTGCATGTCATCCTCATGTTAATCTAGATATTGTTGGAGTTTAAAAATGAAAGATGAGTAGAGATCCTTTCAATTTTTTGAATGCGTTGCAATTACCTTGAAATCCTGGGATTTGTTACAGCCAAGTGAAGAGCACAATTGGCAAGGCATTGATGGCAGGCTGACCGAAGAAGCTGAATGAGTTGAGTTGGTGGAAAGTAGATGGGATCATGTGGCATGTGCAGAGCCAATGATAGACTGCCACCGAAGAAGCTGAATGAGTTGAGTTGGTGGAAAGTAGATGGGATCATGTGGCATGTGCAGAGCCAATGATAGACTGCCACATAGCATGCACACGTTTTTTCATAATGTGCATGTGCTATGTGGCAGCCTGTCATTGACTGTCCACATGCACATTCTACCAAGTAGCTAATGTGCTATGTGTGAACATTTGATTGACTGATTATGAGAATAGTGATCACCTAAGATTTTGGTTGCAAAATTCACATGAACATTGTGCCTTCAAAATACAAAGGAAACCTGAGCACCTGGCATTACTAGATCAAAGGATGCTCAGGACAACAACATAATGTGAGAGAGCACCTTTGAGTCCGTTCTTGACATTAAGAATGGGGTTGAGTGAGGCTCATGTGGAGAGGCTTGTAGCTTGGGCATTGCCTTTTTGCGTTGGACCAAAAACTCGTTAGATTACAATCAAAATCCTTTTGGTTAGCCATTTTTAATCGTATCTTATGAAATAAATTTTGGTGGTTTTCTATTGATCCTTTATGAGTCCATCAAGATTGTTATGGTCCTATATAAAGTTAATTATATCTATTTATGTTTGAAAAATCAAAAAAAGGTAATAAAAGTTCAAAATTTTGGGGAGCACTTACTGTGTGCAAAATCATCTCTTATTTCACACTCTAACAACACACAAAAAATCACTTCAACAAAAATTGTGAATAAAATTCTCGTTACACACTACTTAGATGTTGGTCCACTTGATGTCTTAGGTGGCCATTCATATTTATATGGTGGCAACTAAAATACTTCGGAGTGTTTGAATAACAATTAAAAAATTATTTTGAGTTTCATATCTCATTTGAGGATCAAGTTTTTATTTTTAAAAGCTATTGGTTTACCATCTTGTGCTTGGATTTTTTTTTTGAGGAATATGAAAATGTCTAGTGGCATCACTACCATTGCTCAAAAAAATCAACACAATCTACAAATAAAATTAATGTATTTTTTTAGAATTCAATTTTCCAAAGAATGAAAAGATGTTGACTTCAAAAAAATTGACATTTGTTTTCTTATGTAGGAAATGTTATGTTCAACAAAAATCATTGGAGAATTTAACACCAAATTTTTTAGTTTGTTAGATTTGTTAGTCTTTATCACTCAATCTATGAAATCCAAGTTAGTTGATCCTCTTGTTAAGCATCTCAAATAATGTATATTTAGTAGCTTGTTTTTTAAGGCCGCTTGTTGGACTCTTTTTTTGATATAGGAGACTTGGTCATGTAGTTGCCTTTGGCTTGTCTCGGCGCGACGCCCTATCTTGCATCTTGTTGTAGCCTCTCAATCTACTACTTCAAGTGCTCCAGTCTCTGTTGCTTTGCTCTTTTCGAAGAATGCTTATGGGGTTGACGTATGTTCTGTTGCTCTTTTGGTGTATTCTTAGGCTTTGCTTGTTTTTCGTTTGACAATGATTCCCTTGTTTGTTGCTTGAGAAGGTCGTTATGCTTTTCCAAATTGACATATCATTTGAAGTTAGTCCCATGCATTGAGTGCATTACCCTTTTTGGTCAAGCCATTGATGTGTTTGTTTTCGAAGTTGTCTCAAATGTTGGCCTTACTCTCTCTCAATTGTTTTAGTTTGCTATCGAGGCCTTATCGCTTCCGATCAGAGTGAGTACACAAGCGCAATTAAACAGCAATGAAAGTGCATTCAATCAGAACAAACATTCATCTACGTTGTACACAAATAAAAACATGTTGCTGCTATATTACATCGAAGCACAATACAAAGAATAATTACAACTAAAAATTGACGGCATAATTGGGAGGCTCAAATAATGCATCTCATGGACGGAGCAATCGCTAATCTGTGCTTGGACGATTTACCTATAGATTTCATTCGTGTAGATGCATAGATTCTAGAGTGCTTTCCATAGATGCATGATTCACAAAAGAAAGATTTCCTATCTATTGAAGATGAGAAATTCAAACCATCAACTAAATTATTACAATGTATATAAGAAAGTGATCTTATATTGACATGTCCAAATCGACTATGCCACAGAACAGCACTGTCGTTTTCATTAGAGATACTAGCTAATGCAACTAAATTAGAGAGTACGTAAAGATTTTCGACTCTAGTGCATATAGTCATAGTAGTATCTTCCTCGAGTATTGTACATCGCTCAGATGAGAAAGTAACAGTGTAGCCCTCATCAGTAATCTTAGAAATTGATAACAGGTTATTTGACAATTGGGGAACATGAAAGACATTAGGAACACAAAATAGACAGATCGTTGTTGAAGCTGATCTTCACTGCTCCTTTGCCTTTTCCACATGTATGGTGCTAGAATCTCCAAGGTAGATAAATTGGCCTTTGCTGTAAGCTGTGTACTTCATAAATCATTCCTTGCAAGAGGTTATGTGTTGGATAGTGCCGCTGTCTAAGTACTAGCTATCACAGTCTTCGATGTTGCTATAAGCCATTAACAAGTGTGTGTCTTGCTCTTTGAATTCAGTCGTGTTGGAGGAGTCTGGTTGTTGCTATTGTTGCTGCTTCTTTGCCTCGTTGTAGATCCTGATGCGACACTCTTTCATGTCGTGATTAGCTCTTTTGCAATATCTATAAAAAAGCTTCTTGCGTGATTCACCATGCTCACCTTGAGTGTGAGACTTCTGCTGTTGTTGTTGCACTTGATTTTTGCCCTTGGAATAGTCTTTCTTCTTGGTGTATAGAGCCATGGATTTGTCTTCGATGGACAAGCTGCTAGTCTTTCTCCGTATTTTTCTTGAAGAAGATGACCGACCATCTTTTGAAGAGTGAGGTCGGGTTGTGTGAGGATCATCACCACAAAGTGTTCATACGACTTTGGAAGAAAAGAAAGCAAGGTCATAACGACATCATCATCTTGAGTAAAACATCTTATAGTTGATAACTGATTTAACAAAAATTTGAAGCTATTGATGTGAGAAGTGATGGCAATAGAATCAGACATGCTAAGAGTAAAGAACTTCATTCTAAGATGTAATTTTGTGAGTCTCATAAAGATTTGTTAACAAGTCCAGTGCTTCCTTAGAGTTTTTGCACGTAGTAACGTGAGATATTTGGGAGTCGGCCAGATTGAGTGTGATACATGCTAAGGCCTTCTGATCTTTGATCCTCCAGGCCTTTGCTTGATCACTATCTTCTGGTTTCAGGTATGCACCTTCTACTACATCCCAAAGATTTCTATCTATCAACATCATTCTAAGTTTTAACTTCCAAATGTAAAAGTTAGAACCATTGAACTTGTCAATGACTCTAGCTTCACTGAGTGATGCAGATGAGGAGCTACCTATATGAGACATGATAACAATATACAATTAGAACAAACTTAATCTTTCGATTTATTTGAGCTATGCTCTAATACCAATTTGATGGGACAAGGGAGATAAAAGAACGCGAACGGAAAAGAGAGCAGAAATATTGCGGAACAGCTCTTCCATTCTAATCGGCTGCTAAATGCAAAAAACAGTCTAATAGACAGCTTATGCTAAATGTAATCACAGCTTCAAGTGTTCTGATTGCCCAACAAGATCTTAAAAATTAATTCATACTTTAAAACAAGAGTACAGTCCACCAAAGAGATTAGAGATGGTTTGTGTGTGGTACTACTGAAATTAGATTCAATGTGAAGTATAGTTCTAAAATAAATGGAAGAGCAGTATGATATTGCAAGTTCCTCAAGCGCCAAAGACAACCATCGTCTGATAAAAAATTGAGGAGTCTTAGATGTCCGTGATCAGAGTGAGTAAACAAGCGCGATCAAACAGCAATGAAAGTGCATTTAATCACAACAAACATTCATCTGCATTGTACACAAATAAAAACGTGTTGCTGCTATATTACACTGAAGCACAATACAAATAGCAATTACAACAAAAAATTGACGGCGTAATTGGGAGGCTCAAATAATGCATCTCATGGACGGAGCAACCACTAAGTTGTGCTTGGACGATCTATTTATAGATTTCATCCATGTATTAATTACATTGAATGCTTGTCAACTAATTAGAAAAGCCGTTGTACTTGGAAGTATATGGCTTTTGTGACAACTATACACAGTATATACGGTCAATAATTCAGCATCGTTGATGTGGATGAGGACGTCGTTGGAACCTTCCTTGTTTATTTTAGACGACCTTCGGGATTTTTCTCTCTCTTTGCATTTTTCTTGTCACATGCCGATTCAGATCTCTGGAAGGAAGCAATGGACAAGGAGTACAACTCACTGCTGAGGAACAACATATCGACTGTCACCAGGCTGTCAGCAGACAGAAAAATAATCGACTGCAAATGGATCTTTAAGATCAAATACAAAGCAGACGGTAGTATCGACAGAAAGAAAGCTCAACTCATGGCAAGGGAATTCTCACAAATTTTCGACATCGATTACTTCGAAACCTTCAGCCCAAACAAAATGACAACACAAAGTTTATGCTGTGTCATGAGGGTCGCCATGCAATGCCGCACCATTGACACGATATAGGACTCCTCCAAAGAATCTATATTATCAAATATATACAAGGTTGGTCGTTCCCACAAGGAATATGGAACACTCATAAAATTAGTTTTTTCTACACCGCAGCAAATGGCTTTTTCGCCTTTGGAATTCCTGACTTAACAAAAAGACCTCCATCCTGTACTGGAGGTGTTGGCACCTGCTTCAGAAATATTTGCGGCCAAATATGCGATGAATTTTAAGGATGAAGGAATATCACCACCAAGGTGGATATGGTTCTATTGCTCGCACCAGTCGTTGCCCACATCCAATCGTTGGAAAACCTTTTATTGATAGATTTAGATTTTAGATAGACCATCCAACTTCGAGCCTGGTGCTAAATCATCTTCCTTTGGATATCTATCAGCATATACCTCTTTATTATTCTCCGTATTCCATGTTTGAAAAGTTTTAAAGGCCTTCTCAAAATCTTCAGGATTGTCAAATTGAATAGTTGTTTTGGCGCTTTCCTGATAATATATGGGCGTCAAAGTAATGTTGATGGAGGCTGGTGGTGGACCTTGAGGTGTACTCACAGATTGAAAAAGTTGTTCAGCAAAATCATAATCCAATGCACGTTGGTTTGTGAAGAGTGAGGGTCGGTGAATGTTTTATGTCTTCACATGAAATTGATGTCTACCCCAAACATATCCAACATCATATGTAGAAAAGCAGTCTAAGTTGACATTTGTGTCGCCTTCGAATTTGTCCACGTCGACATGTTCATGATATGATTCGGAGCTTGCATCACCCGTCCTCGAAAACACTGTAATATGGGGCTCCAACGGTTGCTTCCCTACCCTTTCAATAGGTCTTGCTGCTTTCCGCCCATGTTGAATATCTGCGATTTCCCTGCGTACAGATGGTCTTTTTTTTTTGTAGCCTTGACTTTTCTCCTTGATGAGCATGTATTCCGTCCAGTGAAGGATCCTCCAATTTGTCATGTAATTCTGGCTACGTACCCAAAGTTGAGAGAATTGAAGAGACCATTGTGCTAGCCTCCATAAAGATATCTTCATTCATATTATTCAGCTCTCATATTTGCTAGCCAGAAGGAACATGCCACTCGCCAGTTGTCCTTCAAAATTCAAACTGACCATATTTTCATCTTGACTTTTAGGCGGGGTAGTGAAATGTATGAGGTCTTCACATGAAAGTACAACATGATGCTCAGTCCCATCTTGGAGTTCGTGTCATAAACTCTACGTGATCGAAATCGATCTCGTCGTGAAAATATCCCTCGAATTAAACCAAGGGACTGAACATCATCGTCCATACTGAACATGGGCTCACCTACAGATTTTTTTGAAACCACCACAAACGCTTTAACATGAGTTCCAGAAGAGCTTGCTTTTGTTGAAATCTTCCAAGCCCTCGTAAAAAATAAGAGACTTGGTTCCTCTGAAGGTCAGAACGTAGTCTCATCAGCAATATAGAAAGCCAGGCCAAATTGCAGTCCCAAAAAGATCTAGAAAATCCACGAAAGCCATGAAAGCCATGAAAAGCCACGAAAGCCACGAAGATCCCAAAAGCCACAAAGACAAACATCCCGCAGACATCCCGAAATATAACAAAAAGCCATGAAAGCTGCGAACGCCACGAAAGATCCCGAAAAGCCACAAAGAAATTCCGAAAAAAATCTTGAAAATCCTGAAAAAATCCACGGTAATCCCCGATGAGGTTAAGGCAGCTTGGACTTGACCGTCTCTTCTATCAGACAAAAAGGGAGGCTAAAAAACTAAGAGGTCTTCAGAGAATTAAGACAATTGAGACTAGCACTTCTAAAATATAAAGATCAAAACTAGAGCAGTATTTATGGAGTTTATTCAGATTAACAATAGGTCTTAAACAATGAAACAAATAAGAAACCTATGGCATGGATTGATGAGCTGTACACAAACTAATTGATGAGCAGACAAGGATTGATGAGCTGTACACAAACTGAGGATCGAGAGCAAGGATTACACAAACAAGAGAAAAATGAAAAACGTTGCTTATCTTTGTGAAGACATGGATTGATGAGCTGTACACAAACTGAGGATCGCAGGCAAGGATTGATGAGCCGTACGCAGACAAGAGAAAATTGAAAAATGTAACATGGCTTGATGAGCTATACAGAACTGAGAAACACAGTCATGGATTGATGAGCTGTACACAACTTAGGAATACTATATAAGCTGAGCCATTTCAATCCATGTTATTTAATCCAAACTTGTATCTGAGAGGCTTTTGTTCAAGTAGTTGCAGATCATTTTTAGAGGTCGTTTTTTATTCTCGTTTAACTGATATATATATGTATTTTTGAAAATCTGTTGAGGAAGGAGTAGCCATGAGGTTAGGGTAGCTTGGACTTTCAAGCTCGATAAAAGACTTTCAGACCCTCCAATAATGGCAACACTTAGGAAGGGGATTTAAGGCTCTTCAAAAAAAGGTTGAAATCTTTTTACAACTTTTTAGAAAAAAGTTTCAATTAAATTTTTAATCTCAATTAGTTTTTCAACAGTATTAGTTTCTAACTTTTATTAGTTTTGAAACAAAATTTCTTAAAAAATATTTTGGATGGAGATCCATCCGCCACGACGGATGGACCCCCCCCTCTTAGATAAACTTTGATAGCTCGAATAAGTTGGGAAGAGAGGGACAAAGAGAGATAGAGAGGGGTGGGGGGGAGGACGAACGACTTTCTCCATAATTTTTCTTTGCTTTTTCTTAAAAAATTCTTGGTTTTTAAAAAAAAAATGTACAACTGAAACTTCTTTCGATTTTGTAGGGTAAACATCAGTGGATTTTGTATAGGGTAAGCTTCTTTCGATTTTGTATAGGGTAAAAGTGGATTTTGTATAGGGTAAACATCTAAAAAAAAATTCATGTCAGAAACAATTGGATGAAGGTCCATTCGTTGCGGCGGATGAACCCCCCTCAAACAGACTTTATTTCTAAGAAAAACCATTAAAAATCAATTTGTGAAAAAATAAATTTGGATTTCAGTCCATCCGCCGTGGCAGATGGACAACTCCTAAAAAATTTCAACTCCCAAAAATCCCAAAAAAAATCAATTCCCAAATAAATTCGAAATCCAGAAAACGTCGAAGAAATCTAGAAAATCACGAAAAAAAACCGATAATGTGGAAAACCATCCGCCGCGGCGGATGGCTTCTTCTATATATATATATATATATATATATATATATATGTATATTTTCAAAAATGAACATCTCGAAAATTACCTGAAAAATCGCGAATAAATCTAGAATAAATCTCGAAAATCAGGAGGATCAGCGAAGATCACGAAAATTCTCTAAGACCGCGAAGATCCCGAAAATCACGAAATCTGCTAAGAACAAGAAGATCAGGAAAATTCGCGAAGACCGCGAAGATCCCGAAAACAATTAAAAAATTCTGGAAGAAGCCATATACCACGACGGATGGCTTTCCGGAAATCCCCGGACCCCCTACTTATGCACCCTTTAATCACTTTCCAAGATTGATTGTGGGATAATTGGTATTCCATGTGTCAGCATCGTGTATGTCATTTATTTTGAGCTGAATTTCTTTTTTGTGGCCTTTAAATAAAAACTCATTTAAAAAAAAGATTGCCCACAATTGTTGAGAAAAACACTATTTCAAGCCTCTATATATAGCTTGAAAAAATTCCATGCTTAACTAAATGTTTATGAAATAAATATCTGAATGTAATGGCCTCTCCTCATTCCTCCTCATAACTATATTGCCTAAACCTTGAAACAATATATTGCCAAAACCAAAAACAAACTATATTGCCAAAAAAACTAAAAACTAAAAAAACAAAACATAATAAAAAGAAAATGACAGAAAACTTAAATTTAAAAATAAATAATAAAAATTAAAAAATGAATAACAAAAATTCAAAAAAATATAAAACAAATCTAAAATAAAAATCTTAAAACTATAAAACAAATGTAAATATTAAAAACTAAATATAAAAATTATACATATTGTAATTTTTTAAATAAAAAGTCAAACAAACTCTAAAATAAATCTAAATATAAATATTAAAATCAGAGAACAAACTAAAAAAAATCTAAAAATGAATAATAAAAAGTCAAAAAACTATAAAATGAATCTGGAAATTAAAAAATGCATAATAAAAAGTCAAGAAAATATACAATAAATTTGAAAGCTAAAGGAAAAACAAACTATAAAATAAATCTAAATATATATTAAGAAGTTAAAAAAATAAGCTAAAATATCTTAAAATAAAATAAAACCAATCTAGAAATTGGAAAATGAATATTAAAAAATAAAAAAAACCATATAATAAATCTATATACTCCTCATCCCTTCATTTATTCTACATTATTAAAGAGAAAAAAAGAAGTAAGAAACATATATATATTGTCAATTCTTGAAACTGCAAAAATCCCAAAAAAATAACCTAAAAATTAAAAAAACAAGACATAATAAAAACTAAAAATAAAACTTAAAAACAATACAAACTCAAAATTAGAAATAGATCTTAAAATTTTTAAAAACCTATAATTTAAATCTAAAAATTAAAAATTAAAAAATAAAATATCAAAAAATAGATATATGAACGAATCTAAAAATTAAAAAATGAATACTAAAAGTTGAATATATATATATACACATAAAGAGTCTTAAAGCGCTAAAGACAAAGGGCTCAAGGACTAAGACCGAAAGGCCAAGGGGGCGATGGTTGAAGGACCAAAGGCTAATAACTAAGGGCCTTAGGGCTAGGACTAAGGGTTACGGGGTAAGGACCACCACCAATGACCAAGGACCAAGAGCCATCGGCCAAGGGATAAGGGCTAGGGCCAAGGGCCTAGCCAAGGGCTAGGGGCTAGGGGCTAGGGCCGAGGGCCAAGGGCCGAGGGTCAAGGCTAAGGGCAAGGATTAAGGGCCAAGGGCTAAGGTTAAGAGCCAAGGGATAAGGGCCTAGTGCTAAGGCTGACGCTCAAGGGTAAGGGCTAATGCACGAGAGCTAAGGGCTAGGGTATAAGGTGTAAGGGTTAAGGGCCAAGTGCTAATGCTAAGGGCGAAGGGCTGGGCCTAGGGACAAGGGAAAGGGCTATGGGCTAAGGGCCACTGGCTAAAGGACAAGATCTAAGGGCTATAATTGTTTCATAATTTTGTTACAATTTCATAATAATTTTGCTAATTTTACTTTCAATAGCTATTTGGCACTATTTATCACAGTTTCATAATATTGCTAATTATACTTTCAATAGCATTGCAAATCCTAACATAAAGTGTACCTATATGATTTTTTTCAAGCTCACTACATGGACCGTTCAAGAAAAGATGTAACTCCAGTTGTTTTTTTTTTTTTCCCGAAAAGAGGCAGTTGCATTGTCTTAACTGCTGAATCAAACGAATATGTTTTTTTCAGAGAAGTTGGTACGAATGAAAGTGTGGTCCTAATTTCGAAGGTGTTTAAAATGGATTGTCCCTTGCCATACCCTCACGGTGAATTCGATCGCCTAGGAGAAGTTCTCAACCACATCTTCAACATAAATCAAAAGATGGCATTGTTATTTGCGAACATCATCTCCCACTCGGCATGCATAAACGTGATGTCTTCAACACACATCTTAAAGATACGTGTATTCCTGAAGTTTCAAGATCCACACACTGTACAAGATGTGGAAACAAGAGTTTGGACATGTCAAGACTCCAACAAGGCAAAGAATGTCCAAATGCAAAACATGTGACGACCTTAAAAATGCAAGGCAGAAATGGGATTTCTTTTGGTTGGCCACACACATGAAGACATAGATCAGGTTTTCAGTGTCATATCCAGAGCTTTGAAGCCCAAATCAGTTTAGACAATGCCAAATATGCTAGCATGAACTGGTGAAAAGATAGGTGGCGGTCGTATCGAAAGCAATGAAGTAAAATACTGGAAACAATTCATAGATCCTTGTATTGCTCAAGGAAATGACGGCTTAGAAGGACACACCAATCCTCACTATTTTTCAATGGAAATACTATTCTAATGATGGAGACAATGCATGGAGTGAACCTTCAAAAGATGAAGCCATCTTTCTAGCATCCACGAAGGATCTAGATCCAGATGAAATGAAAGGAATAATGTCCTTTATTAATTATTTGCGGTTCATGAGCCAAAAGTTTCCAGAATACAAGGATCGCAATGATGCATGTGTGGTGGAAACCACAAAACTTGTCGAATATCTTTCCAAAGAAAAAATGTTATCAGGATCAATGTATAGCTAAGAGGCTTTTAGGCCACAATCCTTGCCAACCACTTTTGATTCATCTGTATCAACTTCGATCAATGAGGTCCAAATGGATGTAGAGTTATTACCCCGGAGATTTTGTGGGCGAAAAGCTGATGCACCTCTGGTTGAATTCATTCCACGTAGAGAAGTTGTGTTGGACAAGTTCGTTGCAATGCAGCCTCTAGATGAAGATGTTGTGGAGGGTTCCATACCTATTTAGGTGGCAAAAGTTGTCGAAGTGAAGAAAAACTCAAAAGGCTTGGCCACAGAGTTTAAAGCATTATGGTATGAACCAAAATCTAATCAACGGCATAGAAACTAGAGACAAGTTGACAACTCGGAGCTATACAAAAATTGCTTAGAGAAAGAATGGATTCTGAACAATGACGGATCGCAATATATGGATGTAGATACAATTGTTCATGCATGGAGATCAAAGGCAAAAAAAACAATCAAGGCACACGGCTATACTGTGGAAAAATCAATATCTATTCCGGAAATATCAGTGGCACACATCAAAAAATATTTGTCCAAATTATCCGATGAGTGTGCAGTTGATATTGATGAGTAGAGTTCATGATCATTGTAGTTGTAGAGTTCTGGTTACAATCTTTGTCATCATAATTATTGAACTTGTAATGTATTTAATTTAGTGAGTGTTGGCAGATTCCGAATTTGCAACAAGGCCAAATTTGGCTCCAAAGGACGCGTAATTCTTTCTGTAAATTCAGTTGTAAATCCAACTTGGCAATTTTGTAGAAAGCCGACTTTTTGTATGCTAGGGTGTGGGCATGTCATCCTATTATCAGTAAATCATATTCCATGGCATGTGTATTGTAAGACCATGAGGAATTATGATGTAGAAAGTTTAACGACTTTTCAAAATTCTAAAGGTTGAAAATAGTTTCTAGTTCTCAACCTTTAGAATATTGAAATAGTAGATCACTAGTCTAAAAAGTTAAACTTCTACAAATTTGTCTAGAATTGCACCAAAGTTGTGCATCTTTTGTAATTGGCCCAAGACCATTAATTATAAATATGAACCACTATTAGTGGCAAGTGACACATTGTGATTAAATTTCTATGAGAGTTCTTATAATAAAACTCGTTCAAAGTAGTATATGATTCAGTGATGTTTATGTTTCTTTTAAATATCAAATTATGTTTATGTTTCTTTTGAAATTCTATATCAATGTTTATGTTTAAAAGTTGTCTATGTTATTCAGATCGACACTGATTTTGGACATGATTATATCTGATTTCCCAAAAGTATCCACCATAAACCCTTTGATCTAACAATTGGAATGATTTAAAATTATATTAGGTGCTCATAGCTATTGGACAAAAGCATTAATAAATTTAAAAAACTAAATTGTGACTTGTTGATCAAATTTGTCTTGTTTGGCTTATAGTTGCATTGAAATGAGATTCGAACTGGAGAAAATCCCACTTCAAGAATTAGTAAGTTTTAATTGTTTTTCTTATCTGGCTCTTTTGGTACCATATGTAAAAAATAGTCCTAAATAAATTCAAAAATCCAAAATTAATTAAAAAGTGTTCTATATATTCTCTCTGCGTAATCCCATCGAAAAGAATATGGAATAAAGTTTGGTTGCTCAGACACGTGGTAACCGGGCAGCCAATCTAAAAAAAAAAAACGTGTGGTTATGGTGGAGCTGGGGCCAAAGTGGGCACTCCATTGATAATTTTCTTCTCCCAAAAGCTCCAACATAGTGAACTTATATGTGCAAGTGTCTAGACTCTAGACACCTTTTGCACAATTCTTCATATATTAAGTTACATGTATGCCAATGTAGGAGACTACAAGTGATTCATAAATCTATAACATGCTTCAATTTCATGATCAGGCAAGCCAAGAGGCTGAGAAATTTGCAATTATGATAAGTACATTCTCTTTTTGTAGTATAATCAATGTGTAAACACATTGGTTAGTTAGTGTGATTATCTGCAATCTTTGATCATTGCACCATTTTACAACACATTTTTTGAGTTGAAAAGGACACCATTTTTCAAAGACCCAATTGCCTTCAGAGATGCAAGTCATTCAAGAGAAGCTTGAGGAGGTATGGGAACACTAAATGCTCACCACCTTCGAGAAATGGTCTCTTTCTTCATTATTTAGGGGGTGTGAAGTATCTAATTTCTGTCTCCAGTGCTAAGTGTCCGCTTCCTTGTACCTCAATCAAGTGCAGCATGATGATTGTGATTGGAAATGTTGCACCATGTCACATTAATGGGTGCTTTCCTTTCCCTGCAAGGGCTGCAGTATTATCACAAATCAGGTAACCTGATTCCTATTTGAATGCTATATCTAACAACTTTAGCTGCATACGATTTGATATATATTTTTCTCATGCATGTTTGCATTAACTTGTATCTGTCTGTTACGCTTGCCATTTCGCTTTCATCTCTTCAATTTCCACTCTCGAATTTTGGAAGCATTCATATGCAAAATCACCATCTGGTGTCAGCCATTAGAAATCGCGTATGATCACACTCAATGCATTCAACTACCCTCGTGTACGTGTAGCATGGTTGATGAGCTCAAACTTAATTCCTCACCGCTCTACGTTCTTGTAAAGCCTGCTGATGTGGTTGCAGCGGTACACTTTCTGCTACAACGTTGAAGGTTCGGGACTCTTCGGGAGTCGCAAGGCCCAAAAAATAGAAAGGATTTATGATGTGTTGCAAAGGGGTTAAGTATTGTTAGTATGTCAATCGATAGACAGACTGTATGATAATATTCCTTGTATTTCAGGTCCTAGTATTTCATACCAGAATCCAGATCCCGCGAGACTATCCCCAGGTCTGTGTAGGACAAGAGTGCAGCTCCCACAGACTTTATAGACTAGCCCCCCGTTCTTTGTAGGAGGACAAGAGTGGTACACTCAGCACTGGTGCAGCTCCCACAGACTTTATAGACTAGCCCCCAGGTCTTTGTAGGACAGGAGTGGTGCGACTCCTGGGCTCCGACAGACTTACTAGACTTGTTCGTAGCTTCTTTATTGTGAAGCAGAGAGTAACTGCTAGTTGCATAACTTGCATGGGGTCTCTCAGTCTGTTGTTGTATTTCTTGGTGGCATTTCTAGCTGAATGGATATGGTGCTATATAGCACTATCCAGACCGATAAGTTTTTTCCTTCTCGAAATTCTTTCGAGCAATAGATCTCCAAAATGCATTCTAAAAGCTTTAATGATTGGACTGTTTGTGTTGTTTTGATCGCAAGTTTCAGCTGCATCACAGATGGGTTGAATCCAAGTAAAAGGCCGCTCGTACCATCGATTATAATCTTTGGTGACTCCACGGTTGATGCAGGAAACAATAACTATCTTCTAACAGTTGTGAAAAGTGATTTTCCACCGTATGGAAGAGATTTTGATACTGATAAAGCAACCGGAAGATTTTGTAATGGACGGCTGGTGACAGACTACATCGGTGAGCTGTACTCTTGCGTTTTTATTGCAAGTTAGATCAAACTTTTTTTGAATTCGTCGATTTTGGAAGAGAAAAGAATTGCATGTCCACTGTGATTAGCTTATTTTCTGTTCGTTGCAAATTGACGAATGAGGAATTCGGTTTTTTCCTTCTGTAACAGCTTCCTTAGTAGGCCTTCCTTTCCCTCCAGCGTACTTAGATCCTGAAGCAAAGGGAGAGAAGACTGTCCAAGGCATCTGCTTTGCATCGTCGGCATCTGGCTATTACGATGGCACCGCTGAGAACTTTGTAAGCTGCTGAGAAATACATAACATTCAAATTCATTTAATGTATGCATAGGTTAATTAGTTGTTAGCATGTTTTCAGGTGTGCAACAAGATCATCATAATCGCTCTAGGGGAATAGTAGATTTGAAAACAGATTATGATCTAACTACCTGGTACATCCGTCTTAGAGTAACACTTTGATGGAAAAAGCTGAGCAGCGCTAACCGTCGAAAGCGGTATGGCATTGCAGAACGTGGTATCTCTCACTGGACAGTTGAAGTGGTACCAGGACTATCTTTCGACGCTGTCAGAGACTGTCGGGAAAGAGAATGCGTCCTCCATAATCTCAAAAGCCGTGTTCATTCTCAGTACAGGAAGTAACGACTACGTTAATAACTACTATATTAATTTGGACCTACAGAAGCAGTATAATCTTGATCAGTATCAGGCTATTCTGCTGAGCTCCTACAAGAGTTTCGTCCAGGTAATTCAAATAAGCTTGCAGGTAATTTAGTTTTGCCTGCTCACTTAACAGCCTCATTCGTGATTGCGAGTTTTATCTTTTGCATAAATCCGGTTTTTTCTTAAAATCAGGAGATCTACAAATCAGGCGCTCGCAAGATTGCTGTGGTTTCTCTTCCTCCTTTAGGCTGTCTTCCTTCCCAGATTACTCTATATGGAAAAGGTGAATTGAAATGCATTGAATTTCAGAACGAGCAAGCTTTCTCCTTCAATCAGAACCTTCAAGAGGCTACCAATACGCTGAAAAACAGCTTGCCAAACTTGAGGATAGCGTTTTTTGACATCTACCGGATTCTACAGAATGTAATCAGCGAACCCCGTGAATATGGTAAGAAGTACTGCAGAAGCAGTAATTCATACTACTAGCTCTTCTATATTTTTATTTCACACGAAATGGCGAAATCACTTGCAAAGTGCAAACAACAGAAGCGATTAATTTAGAAGGAATAGATTTTATGGAGTAATACTCGTCTTAACCTTGAAATTAGCATTGTGCGTGGCAGGTTTCAGTTACACATTAAAGAGTTGCTGTGGAGTGGGAAAACTTGCAGTGGCCATCCTATGCAATCAATTAACGCCTGGCACCTGTTCCAATGCCTCTTCTTACGTCTTCTGGGACAGCTTCCATCCCTCTGATTACACGAACAGCATCATTGCAAAAAGCGTTTTCCCTCAAGCGGTGAAAGAACTACTTTCTTGAGCTTGATAGAAATTAACGTCCAGGAATAAGCTAGTTAGCTAGCTCGCCACAATAAGCATTCTGAATTCCAGCAATCATACAGCTTCTTTACTCATCGTACCCATAAATTTATCATTGTACGATGAGATGAGAATAAAAACTAAATCCGATCTAGAGAAAACAAAAATGATAAAAGTAGATTTAGATTAGTCTACGAGATTTGTTTCTCGCCAACAAAGATCAGATTCTTGTTATTGCGTGCAATAGTGTTTTTCTTCAAGGATGGTCTTGAGCTTGGCGAAGAAAAATTCAATGATTAAGCTAGTTAGCTAGCTCGAAACAATAACCTTTCAACCAGTCCAGCAATTATCCTGCATCCAGCAGATATTTTACTCGTGATACCCATAAAATTTGTCATCGGATGAGCCCAGAATCAACATGAGCAGAGATATTTCTCAGCATGAAATCTGGATCTTGTTGATACTTCACAGGCTATGCCACAACAGGCTGAAGATTGAGACCAGACATGTTTGAACTTTGATTAGAGAAAAAAATAAAATTGGAAAGATTAGAGCAGGTACTCCTTGTCACCATCAAAGAGACAATCGTTGTTATTGCATGCAATATATATCGCTTTTACTCCAATACCTAGTACCCATTTTGGATGTGACTGCATGCATGTGGTACGTAGCATCAATAAATGAATAATGTTCACTTCTAGGTGCTATGTACTACGTACCTGTCACTTATGGCCTGTTACAGATTTTTAAGTTTTACTGGCTGTTACAACTTGCACTGTATGTTAGTATTGTATTTCACTACAAAACATAGATACATGAATAATAAGCTCACAGGTGGATTCAACATAAACTCTCTTGATATACTTTGTACCCACCAAGTATTTCAAATTGTATTTTAAATCTGACACACCTAGCTAGTTCAACAAAAATGTTATGGTACATAACAGAATGCCTTGAGGTGACGCACTCACAAAAGACATAATGCCAGAGTGTGACATTGTTTAGAATGTCAAATGCAAGTATTGCAAGAGCTCGTGTAGAAAATTAAGTAATGATCTTGATTGAGGTGTGAAACACTTGAATAATGTACATAAAGACTATCCATATTTACTATTCATTTTGTCTTGTCAAGAGTTGATACGTTGATACTAGATAGATATTGAGAGTTGAGCTAGATGATTGGTGGCATGAGATGTCGGTTATTATTGGAGTGATCAAGCTGGTTGGTGTTGACAACTTTGATGCACGAGGGGTGAGTTGATGAATGACTTATGGATAGGTGGTAGTAAAGAGGTCGTCACTTGAGTGTGTTTTGTCACCTTACATAGATTGCCCAATTAGTTTTGAAGTTGGGGTATTTGAACCATTGATTTAAATGTATGAAATTCACACATTTTTATCTTTGAGTTTTTTACTATAGTTTTTCTCTCTTTTAGACAAATGGTCAATGAATCCTTTTAAGTTGAGCTTGATTTTCAAATCTATTTGCTTTCACAATAATGTTAGATATTTAATATTTTTTTTTTGGTTTTTGCCATTCTGTGGATAGCCAACGACAGCTATTAATACTGTAACCCTTACTAGGTTATGCTTCATCCTAAGGAAGCGGGGTTTGGACGCAGACGCGCGTTTGCGTCTGGACGTGGACGCCTCAGGAGTGTGTTCGTGTTCGGACGCACTCTTCCATTTTCAAAAAAAAAAATACAGGCCTTTGCCCTCGCTATTCCACATCTCCAAAGCGAAATAAAAACAATTTATTAGAGGGTGTTTGGCACCCACTTGCCCCCTCGCTTAAAAATAGGAAAACGGTATTCAAATTTTTTTGCAACAAATCTAACCATTGTCCCCATGCTTCCCATGTTTGATATCTCTGTAGTCGGACACGAAAGAGCAACAATTTATATTTTTTGAGTCTCCAAAACTGTCTCGTGCCCTCGCTATCTCATCACATAGGACCTATGTGATGAAATAGGTTTAGGGTTTAGGGTGATGAGATGGTACTGTCTAGGTCTTGAACTTTCATGTGCTGAATGACACTGTGGAGCATAAGTAATTAGTAAGTTGTTGAGGTTCATCCGAAAAGCGCATCGTTTACCTGTATTTATATAATAGTATAATATAGATTCGTTAAGGAGAGAGAGATAGGTTTAGGGTTTTGGGAGGTACAACGTCACATGGGCAACAAATCGGGGTAGGTACAATGTCACATGGGCACTGTGGGAGAGCGGACCACGGGGCATAATTGTTTTTGGAATCTTTCTTTCACCGCAGTCTATGACTCCTACACTGATAATTTGATTTCACACACAAAGAATTGCTTGTAATTCCATTCTCTTAATAATCCATGATTTTGGTTATAACAATTTGTTTTTTTTCTAGCAGTGGTATTAGTGCTGATATCTACTTTTTTCCTATAGAGTGATATCAGTGCTTCTTGCCACCACAAAAGTGGTATCAGAGCCAAGGTTCATTGGATTACTAGAGTCTAGGACTTATTCTAATCCTATAGATTTGTTCTTTTTGTTTGTGTC
The DNA here is from genome assembly GCA_029204225.1 of Diphasiastrum complanatum. Classification (NCBI taxonomy): domain Eukaryota; kingdom Viridiplantae; phylum Streptophyta; class Lycopodiopsida; order Lycopodiales; family Lycopodiaceae; genus Diphasiastrum; species Diphasiastrum complanatum. The sequence goes on from MU834702.1 coordinate 41,097, forward strand.
TCATCTCTGCTACACGATCGCTATGGAAGGTTCAACCTCATAAATTCGCTTGATCAACAAACTCAACGGAGATGTGGAAGTTCAAAATGAGAATGATCTTGATTGAAAAAAGAGTTATGGGGGTACGTAAATGGTTCAATACCCAAGTCGATATAACCTGAATTGCTTTCAGCATGGGAAGCAAAGGATGGCAAAGCACTTGCCATTGTATCCTTGAATATGAAAGACACTTAGATTGCTCACGTGTCCAACAACACCATCTCCAAAGAAACGTGGAATATCTTTACAATCATCTACGAGAGCTCAGATGTATCCACTCGTCTCTTCTTGAGGAAGAAGATGATGACACTCAGAATGAGCGAAGTCACCTCATTAAGCGGCCATCTGAACGAGTTCAAACAGTTGCTAAACCAACTGGCTGCAATAGGATCACCTATATCAGAAAAAGACTCTACCATGTCTCTTCTTGCCAGTCTTCCATCCTCCTATGACAATTTAGTGCTGCTTTTTAGCAACACTCCTGCGTTGTCTCTACAAAACTTGATAGCAAGTCTATTGCAGGAAGAAGTAAGGAGGAAAAGTTTGTCCACGTCAATGAGTAGCAAATCCATGGCACTTTACTCACTCTACTCAACCAAGCAGCAGTCCAAGAAGAAGAAGGACTTCAAGGACAAGAAGACAAAGGCAGAACAGCCAGCAGCTTCACAACAACAACAGCACAACCAATCATCGTCCAAGACCAAGCTATTTTGTAGGTACTGCAAAAGAACCAACCATGATATCAAGGACTGTCACGTCCTCCAGCATAATGAAGCCAGAAAGAAGATGCAGCAGCAGCAACAAAACAACTCTGACACAGTCAGAGACTCGCAAGAAGTTGAGAGAGCGCTGATGGTACAAGATCAACCCAACAGAGATGCCCATCAATGGTATCTCGATTCAGGTGCCTCTCAGCACATGACTTTAAGCTGAAGCTTAAGCCAGATGGATCCATATCCAAATGAAAAGCTAGACTGGTGGTTAAAGGCTTTGAACAAGTATATGGGATAGACTACACTGAGACCTTTAGTCCAGTGGTAAAACATCAATCTATTCGTACCTTACTGGCTATAGCTGCTGCAAAAGATCTGGACATTCACCAGATGGATGTCCAAACGACATCCATCTGGATTTATACAAGAAGATATATTCATCTATCAACCAGAAGGTTACGTCCTTCAAGGCAAGGAGCATCTGGTATGTAAATTGCATAAGGTTTTATATGGTCTTAAGCAAGCTCCCCGAGCCTGGTATGACATAATTAATCACTTCTTGTTGCAGCACAATTTTTCTTCTTGCTCTGCGGACTGCAATGTATATCTCAGGCGTAAAGGGTCAAGCTATGTCATAATAGTATTATACATTGATGATTCTATAATTTTCAGCAATTCAAATCACTTATTACATGAAACCAGATCTCTGATTTCATCAGAGTTTGAGATGACTGATTTAGGCCCAGTCCATTACTTTCTTGGTATGGAGATCAACAGAGATTGCGCAAGCAAAAGAATAACTATAAGCCAAGAATCCTACCTGACTAACGTATTTCGCAAATATGGCATGAAGGATTGCAAGCCCATAGACACACCTATGGATTCAGGAGCTAAGTTGTCCAAAGACGTGTCCCAAAACTCAAGTAGATCAGCAAGAAATGTGCAGGTATCCTTATCTGTCTGTCATAGGATCAATTATGTATTCTATGATCTGCACACGACTTGATCTAGCATATGCAGTAAGCACATTGTCTCAGTACATGTCCAATCTAGGCCTATAACACTGGAAAGCTCTGCAAAGAATACTGAGGTACATTCAAGCTACACAACACTATGCTTTGAGCTATAATGGCAATACAGAAGTTGCACTCACATTGACCACTTATTCATATTTAGATTGGGCTAGAGACGTGCATACCAGAAAATCCACATCAAGCTACATTTGTTTCCTTGCAGGAGGACCCATCTCATGGAACAGCAAAAAGCAAAAATGCATTTCTCTGTCCTCTACAGAATTCGAATATGTTGCAGCTACATCAGCAGTGAAGGAGATAATCTGGCTGAGGAGACTGCTGCAGGATTTGCATTTCTCACAGATCAGTCCAACAATACTCCAGCGCGGGCATAGCTCTATCTCTGAACTCATGAACTCATTATTGAACCAAGCATATAGAAGTTCAATTTTATTTTCTTAAAGAGAAAGTTTTGAATAAAGATGTTGTACTAAGTTACTGTCATACAGATAATATGTTGGCTGATATTTTGACAAAGCCATTGTCTAGAGGTAAGCATTCTACGTTAGTAGGTATGTTAAATCTCAATTGCAGACTAGATTCATAGTAGAAAGCTTAAGGGCGAGTGTTGGAATTTAATATACCTCCTACTCATTCCAACAGCCCTCCTTTGTTCTCCAGATATTAACTCTCTCAAATGTAACCTATAGAAAATGGACTGTTTTCAAACAGTCTGTATTTTTACACTAATTGTCGCTACAATCTGTTTTTTCCCAGCCAAAAAAGAATGCGAAAATCCCACACTGTGTTTTTACACGGGGTTTTTGACAGCCGACAATTAGGGCAAAAAATGCGACACTTGCTCTACAAAAGCCGAAGGTGTCTTACAGGTAAAGACAGAATCCCAAAGGTGTCTTACAAATCTCAGAGGCTGCCCTCAAGTAAAGGCAAAGGCCAAAAGGCCAAAGGGTGTCGCATTTCCAGTCTGTAGAAATTTACGCTCCATTTCGCTATCAGACCAGGAAACCTTCACGCTCCATCAATGATCCAATCCCCTGATCACTTTGACAGCTGTTATCAATCTTGTAATTGTAAAGTTAAGTTAGTACGAGATTTTCAGCTGATATATATACATGTAACTGAGCGATTGAAAATATAGAGAGGTGGGATAAGGTGAATACGTGAGATCAGATAGCAGAGAGCGCAATCTTACCAGTAGCTAACTCCTTAGAGTTAGTGATTATAGAGAGACAGAATTTAGAACTTTAGCAATTATTCTTAGATCTGTAAGTAGGACCACACGCTTATCAGCGCAATTGTATTGTGGTCTTGTTGTTTTCACGACCTTTCATTATACAGATCGCTATTATTCTACTTCGTTGCATCTTGTTGAATGATAACTCTCACTCCCTTTTACACAAACACCATTATCATAGAATTGTATGGTTGTCTATGACGCCTTATTGATTTTACATTCTCTTGAAATTAGGTTATCAGTATTAGAGGATTGCATGGCTGTCTCAGACGCCTAATGGTTTTTGCAATCTTTCTTTCACGGCAGTCTATGACTCCTACACTGATAATCTGATTTCACACACAAAGAACTGCTCGTAACTCCATTCTCCTAGTAATCCATGATCTTGGTTATAACAATTTGTTTTTCTTCTAGCAGTGGTATTAGTGCTGATATCTATTTCCGCCCATAGAGTGATATCAGTGCTTCCTGCCACCACAAGATGGCGGAGCACATGCCACTGAAGCCCGAGGGCGAATCTAAGAGGAAGCTCGAGGAAGATGTCCGAAGGCACAACGAAAGGCATTGAAAGTAAGAGGCAGACATTGCAGAGATGTTGCGACAGACTCGGCAGAGAAATCCGGAACCGGAGCCACCCGTCCCCGCTGTGGCCTCTGCCCCCCGCTGCCGAGCTGGATTTGGATGAGCAGATTGGAATGAACTTCACACGATGGCAACTCATCATGGTCTGGAAAAGGGCGGGCCCGCCGTCAGGCTAATTGGGAGGCAGAGCGAGAGCGACAAAACAATGCACCTGACGAGGCGAGGAGTCAGTGGAGGATTCATAAGA
>MU834703.1:0-44944 GCA_029204225.1 Diphasiastrum complanatum
GTTGATGGTTAAAGTCGTCGAAGAAGTCGAGGGTGATCAGGCCTTCGATGCTCTTCATAATGCTTTGACATTAAAAAGAAGTCAGATCAATCAAGACTTTGCTCACGTCGGTGACGACAAAGATTTCGGACACTTCGGATCACTTGATGGTCGAAGTTTGAACGTCGAAGTGGATGGATCCGACGAGACAGATGACTTGAAGTCATTGAGGAATTCGAATGAGTCGGTTGACTCGATCGTCGAAGTTTTGAACGTCGAAGTGGATGGATTGATTGATCGTCGAAGTAGCTGAATAAGTTAATCTCGTCAAAGACGTCGGATATGTCGGACACTTCAGATGACTTCAAATTAGTTGGATAAAGCACACACAACTAGTCCAATATAAAACGAACTTTTACATGGTAATGATTAAGGTTTTGCAAGAAATACTAGTTCATTATACAACGATAACCCATCGTATTAGGGTTTGACATTTACTTTTGAAATGGAAACTTGTGTTGAATACTCAAATCAGTCTTGCATTGACTTAAAAAGAATACGTAATCCATGGAAACATTATGGCATCATCACAAGAAGGTCCATCAATGATTATTCAAGTATGTTACACGCATTTGTCTTATCAAGTTCTAATTACATACTAAGATGAGAATATGGAAAGGATTAGAGACACATTTTTTCACATGCTTACTTCTTTAGACCTCATGAAATATGAAAATGTTATGGACATCATAGAAATATTTAAGCAAACTTGCCTAAACTTTACACAAATCTAGTGTATTGCTATTAGATACCCACCTTTATCCCTAATACGCTATGCTTTATTATGATTAGTGAAACCTTTTCAGTAAACTGATAGTACCGTCTCAAAACTAGGGTTTTTTACTCTTTTAACGCATGGATTTGCGTAAAGATGTAGATACCAATCACGACATGGATTTGCCCTATTACTTGTATGGTATCCTAGCAAAACATTACGAGACCACGTTAGGCAAATCTACCTTATAAATATAGACTACTTAATCAATTCACAATATAGGTTTTTGACTTGCTTTTCCCTAGAAAGTATGGATATGCTTAGGGAAAACAACATTGGCACATGACGAGTTGAAAATTTTCAACAAGTCATAAGGGTTAACATGGCATGGGTTTGCCCTAATACCTAGCAATGTGTCCTTGCCTAAACCTATAGCTAAGCTCTTAGTAACTATGACAAAGCTACGTACTTATTTCATACTTAAACTGACATAGACCAACACCCTATGAGTTTATCAGTATGGCTTAAGGCTTGATACAGAATTGTGTGGATTCGATCTATTGCTATAAATTTAACACTACTAGGGAAGACTGGACTAGAAATCTTTTTAACATACATGCTGATTAGTTATAAGACTTGTTTTGTACATGTTTTCTGTCTTCTCCATTGTACTGACTCATGCAATTTTGTGTTGTGGGATGGTGGCAAGTACCAGCTAGACGTCTTGAGATGAGTTTTATCTTTTTAATTATTATATACTTTTCGACTTTGTTTTGCCTTGTTAGGTTATGAATAAAGGTTTCAAAATGTTTGATCTTGACTCGTCAAGAATAACTATGTGTTGTTTTGTTCTCTCTCTCTCTCTCTCTCTCTCTCTCTCTCTCTCTCTCTCTCTCTCTCTCTCTCACACACACACACACACACACACACACACACACACACACACACACACACACATTAATTTCACAAGATATTACTTATGTATGTCATGATTTATACTTTGACTTTATAACATTCCTTTTAAGGGCGTAGCAATAGAAAAGTTATCAATGCTAGATCAAGAGTATTCATACAAGGAGATGCTTTGAAATGACTCCTAAGTGTACACTTTGTAGCAAGATATGAATATTTTCCAAAGGTGTAACTTTAGGTCTTGTGACAGCAAATTTGAAGATAATAAATTTGTCTTCAAAACTCACAATATTTGAAAGCATGACTTTCAAACGTAATAAGCTATGACTTTGAGAATGTTGCGAGTTGTAAATTTGAATTTGTTAAGATAGTCATCTTCACCTTATGTCAATGAATTTGTAACATTTAACCCCAAACACTATTACGTAACAACTGCAACAAGTAAAACAAGATATTCATCTTGTACTAAAAGTAAATAATGAACAACCAAAAGATCTCAATGCAAGCCAAATGTACACCCACATTCTTATATAGTTCCACCAGCAAAATCAAACCAAAAATTTGCAACACTCATGTCCATATGATAACATCTCATGACAAGATTGTGCTCCTAAGTAGCCCTATTATTTACCCCTGATGAATCAATATGTAGGTGAAAGTTCTTTGGCAAGTCAAGTTCATATCTCAAAAGCCTATGACATTCATTAAGTGACATGAGGACCAATCCGAATGGGAGAAAACCCGAGTTGGATGAAGATATAGACAATTTACATAGATAAAAGTAGATTTACAAAGAGAGTTAAGTGTCCTTTGCATATATAGTGCCCTCAAACTAAAATTGAGATAGGGTACTTGAGTTTTTACAACAATGAAATACACCTTAGTAAAAATGGCAAACTATTTTATGTGACACATGCATGCATGTGACTACTTTTACATTTGTGAGGCACTTAATTGATATTAATTGGTAACTTGAACAAGTAACTAATGAATGTGAATCTGCAATAAAAGCTAAATTTATGTTGTTGAACATAAAAACCCCAGAGCGAGGAACATTTGAGCACACCACTTGCATTTATAAGTGGTTATTTGCACTTTCTAGTCTTGGTGAAGTGCTTGTTAAAATAAGCTGCAGCGTCTCACTTGAAGAAGCGCACATATTGCCCATTGGTCTGTAAGCAACCCATATTGTCCCTTTTATACACAACTAAGGTAAAACTTTCACCAAAAGACAAATAAAAACCCATAAATAGAATCACTCAATTTTGATTTACGTACCTGAAAGGTAATAGCTCTTAATTATTCAAATCCAAGGTGCTTCAAGAGTGACAATTTCTGAGTTTGATGGAAAAATTAGCAACAATCGATCAAGAACATCCATCTTTGGCTGCACTCTGCATGAAATGAAGACTAAATGCTCAAAAAAACATGGGTCCATGTGTGTGTGTGTGTGTGTGTGAGAGAGAGAGAGAGAGAGAGAGAGAGAGAGAGAGAGAGAGAGAGAGAGAGAGAGAGAGAGAGAGAGAGAGAGAGAGAGAGAGAGAGACTTACTTTTGACCTTAATCTCCAATTGGTACTAGAGGCCCCAGAGAGGACTCCCTGTTTTTGGATGGTAGTCTCATCACATTGCCCTTTAAATTCATGACGAATTCCATTCTTTGGTTCGTTAACTTGAAGATTACCAGGATGTGATGTGTATCCATTTGATTGTGATGCACTCCCATTGGGCTTCCAAATCAAGCTATCAAGGTGATAACAATATCAAGACCACAGCTTTAATGACCCAAAGAAAGAAAGGAAATGTTCATTGCCATTGACGTAACGGAAAATTCTGTGGCAATATTCAAAGGAAAGTTGTGGTGGACAAGGTCATTTATTTCAGCAATGGATGGAACAAATGACAGATAACCAATGGATAGATATTCTTAGCTCAGAAGAACTACGTAGATTGCTTAAATAAGATTATTAAGGTTGTACATGCAGTGTAAGGACTAGGCATAAAAGAGGACCAAGCCCAATTTTTGACCTACTTTTCTTTAAAATTCTATAATCATTGACAGTGATTTGTTTTGAACTATGCTCTCAACTGCTAATGCAATCGCTGTCTATAATCTTTAAAAAGCGTCCTAAAAGAACAAGCAAAGTTGTAGTCAGGCTCATACTTTGGAAAAGAAAAGCTTTGAGACCATGCTGATTTTGGTGAAACTTCTGCTAGCTCATTCTGCCCATTGCCACCAGCATTTGAGGGATTATCATGAGCATCAGCCTCAGACATTGACAGCAAATGGCTCTCTGTAATCTTAGCTTGCTTTTCCATCCTTGCAAGCACATCTAATGTCTCCTTATACATCTTCTACAAAGATAAACCACAGAAGGTCCACAGCCATAGCATATTGTGAGTTAGAAGTAAAAAATACATCATCATCTCAATGTTACAGTCTGTTTTATTCATCAAAAAGATTCCTCTAAGCATTGATTGTCTTAACAGAAAATGTTTAAGTTCAAACTCCATATATACACAATAAACTCGAGACCTTGGTCCGTAACAAACAGAATGGGAAAGTATGGATTATCGTTCTGTATGTGGCAAACAAATTTCTAACTATTTTTTCCAGAACGATTCTTTTCAAGTTTAAAAAAACTCAAAACTATCTTCTGCAGGGTTGTTCAGAGGTGACTTGTTGAAGGAGGAAAAGCATATTCAGACAAAGACTGTTTATTTTTCACTCTGAACTCTTCTGAATCTTCATCATTTTTTTTTCTTCTTCAAGAAGTCCATATTTGAGGTTTTCAGACTGTCTATTATTGATCTATAGATAGTTATGCCACCAGGAAAATATCTTGGCCAATGACGGTTGCATCTAGGGGCTAACTTCCCAAAAAGAAAGCAAAAGTAGTAGTTTGAAAGAAACTGAGAAATTTGAAGGTTATGTTACAACCACAAGTAGGTTTTAGTAGCATATGTCATGCACATCTACATCTATATGGACTAAGGGTATGCACTGCTATTATTTTTCATTTGAACCCTAGATTGGGGTCCCTGGTTTCTTCATCTATTGGTTGGCATCTATTAGAGACATTTATGAGCCATGCGGTCATTAATGGGCCTCCAGCCCTGATTTGTAGACTCTATGGCATCAGACTATAAATATGCCTATGAGCCTCATTATTGATGGATGATGGTTGGAGACAAACTACTTACTTTAGAAGTATAGCCTTTAATTTACATTCAGCTTAAATAGTTCAGTATGCTCATGTAAATTATTATTCTGTTATCTATATTCACAATGCTCTTTACATTTATGGTATTCTAGTTATCTGAGTTTTTTTGTGATGTTTAGATTTTAACTTGGCCTCATCTACACTGTGCACATTTTTAATCTGATTAGATTTCTCTGAAAAATAGCTAAATATCTTGCTAAGATTTATTCAAATCAATTTCTAACAGATAGGCAGCTCCAAGACTTTATAGTGATATATTGCAGAGCACAGAAAAGAACTTGTGTTTTGTGTGTATGAGCAAGGGACATGACGCATGACAATGCCCTAAGGACCTTGGAAAGGTTCAAATTTTGCTAAGACAATCCCTCAGCAGAATCACGTAGTCCAAATCCTTCATTTCCCCGATACTTTACTAGTCACTGAAAGTAAAAGTGTTGACTGAGGATGAAACCCATGCATGCCAGTTGTCTTCCCCCATGCTTAGTGAGACTTCTAAGTTTGGGGCCTCATGACCTAGTCCGCGTGCCAAGTAAGACGGGGTAAGACAGAAGGATAATGGTAGATGATGGAGCTACTCATAACTTCATCGAATATTCCCTGGTCAAAAAGTTGAACCTACCAGAAACCCCTAGCATGCCAAGTAATTTATTTCCTTGGCGAAAGGGCAAACTAAGAAAGTTTGGGACATTGTCATCAATGGCCTACAAAGAGAAATTCAAGGCTATCAAGATCATGTTAATTTTCAAATCATGAAGATGAAACCGACCCCGGATAGTTTGCCATGTACTTTGAAGAGAAATCAATAAAGTGGATATTTGGAGCCTACTTTGTTGTGCTTTGAGTTGAATTCAGTTAGCTTTGTGATACTCTCCAAGCCAAAGGTGTCACCTTCATGTAAACTCATTCCTTATAGATTTTCATGAAACACAAGATGTTCGAACCCATCACCTTACCCTAGAGATCACATTCAAAAGATGACAAAATCAATATGATTATAGCTCAAAATTTTCACAATATCTCATGGACAATTCGTGATGCTCCCAGGAACGCATATTCTTAAAATATCTAAGAATTCTCAGGCATAACTCGTCAACCAACTTAAAACCTATAAGAGATCTATCAACTTTTTCTTGGGATCACAAATACTCACATAAGCTAATTGCATCATTTCTAACACCTCATGTGAGAAATCTACAACTTTTTGAATCTTAAAAAAAAGAAATTTGGCCCCGTAATAATTGGGGATTTAGGTTGAACATCGAACCCAAACATAAACAGACTATTACACAAAGTATCCTCTACCATTATAAGCAAACACCCCCTTTTAGGAAAGTAAACTTTCCAATGAGAATGCATGTGAGACACATATGTCCTCAACCTTTTTACTAGAGCAAAGACGTTAGATTTTTCAAAACATTGATTTGATTTCTTGTCTCAATCTAGAATCAAGGGCTATTCACTATTTCTAAGAATCATTGCATTTCCACATAATTCTCTAATGATACCCAAGTGCATAATTATGATCCGTCAATCATAAACACTTTAAGAATCATGATTCATCAATCATCATTTATTGGCAACTTAGGAACCATAAGAATCATTCCAAAGTCTCTTTTCACATGAAACTTAAAGACTTCATGAACAATCCTCCAGCTGGATTCTAAATCAGTCAAAGATGAGAAGCATATCAAACTTTTTATGTTCATCCTCTTCAACCACAAAAACTGTCCTGTCTAAAATTAAATCTAGATATCTAAAGCTCTACTGAATTCCAACTCAACTCAGTTGATATTCTTGGGTTGTTAGGTTCGATCATCTAATTGAGTTCTCTTGAATATTGGCATTAATGATTGAGTCTATTTCTCAACTGAGTAATACTCTACCATTAAGAATTCCATATATTCGATGCACATAACATTTTTGATGACTCATAATGACTCATAAAATATGACTTATAAAAAATACATTTTTAAACCACAGTTCCTGGTGAATTCTTTTCAAACTGCTCGTCCAACCAATTAGTTTTATTCAAGAATAGCTCGACTACTCAAGTTAATTGCCAACGATTTAGAAATCTCAAAATGTCTAGGTTTAGGCCTTATACTAGTATAACATCACATTCAGATCCTCTTCTAAATCATTTCTGAGTTAATAGATTAACCTACAGAATTGACTCTATTAATTCACCCCCATCCTTTTAAAGAAATTAACTTAATTTGTATAAAAGTTGCCTAAGGAGATGCTACATAAAAAATTTGAGAGTCATAAAAAAGGTAATAATAGATATTCCACAAAGTCCACGAAGGTCCAACACCATTACAACCTGGAATGATCATAAGATATTTTGATCTAAGTGACGGACAATATCATCTACCAATAATTTTAATATTCAATGGAGATAATAAAAAAAATGGATTAAGGAAATCTAAATTCCGTGAACCCATCCATTTGCAAGGTTTGGAATTCATTGGAATTTTCCTTTAAATTCCAAGATGCGGCATCAACAACAGCCAATAGGCTCAAAAAACGGCCCAGAAAAGCTGCCAATCATATTAATAAGCCTCGATTCTATTAGAAACAAGCAAAAATCGATTTCTTTGAAGCCTTTTGGGCGTCAACAAGTCTTGCCTTGCATAGCTTCGTGCACCTCACATTGAACACATATAGGCTATAACATATGATCAGCAAAGAGCTAACACAACCTACAATCAATAACTAAGCTCTGGGCAAGAAGACATGACCTCAACATGCAGTCAATTAACCAAAAAGAGCTTTAAATGCTGAGTTTCCGGAAGTTTTGGAACTTCTGTGACATAATGCTCATGAGTACGTCTGAAAGAAAACTTCCTTACTGTATTAGTAAGTGTGAGCAAGGTCACTATGGATCCGGAATGCCAACATACAGTCAAAACCATGAAGAGACAACCAAAAACCATGTGGTTATATAAAAAATTGATGAATTTTCCTACTTCTGATGCTTTCTTATCACTTGCAACCATTATATTGTCTTCCCGACATGAATTTCAACAGATTCCAGCAACTTCAACACCGATTTATGATCCAACTGGTACCTAACATCAGATTCTAGCCAAAAAAAAATTGAAATTGCACAATTCTAGCAAGCTTTCTACTGTTTTTACTTAGTTCTAGTTATAAACTGGAATGCATGTCCATAAGGACTTATTAGTAGCCAAGAGATGTTTGAATTACTACTTTGTTTATTCAATGGTTAAACTAGCAATCATCGTGATACTACCACAATTCTATGAAAACTATGAGAAATCAACCAATAACCTGATAACACAATAGTCGAAGCTAAGATCAATTCCAAAGAAATGATAAATGCATAAGGAATCTGAGAAGTTGTCTTATTTGGTGTTAACACCAACAACAATGATAGTAGCCAAAAAGTAGTGATTTCCGACCAAAAATCTGGAAATAAGAACAATCAACTCCACCTTTCAATCCAATCGCAAACCTAGCTCTGATACCAATGTGATGATCCCCTACAGATCCAACTTACAAGGACACCTGAAAGGACACTATGGGGCCAAACCACCCAACCAAGTAGAAGCTCAAGATCAGTCAACCTAAGCTTCACCCCCAAGTCATGGTATGTGAATACCTAAAGAGAGAGAAGAGACAAGAATCCAAAGGAGGAGGCCGAGTTTCCACCTGCATATATAGCCTACAAAGGCCTGTGCATGATGCCATACAGCTCCCACTTTGACCAGTCTCACTTGAGTTCAAGTTGATAGTCTCTCTACATGCATATTAGTCGTCACAGTAGTGCACCCTAGTCCATAAGCAATGGGATATAGTTGTGAAGTACATCTCATTATTATGCTTCATCATTGTTGATTGTGTTCTTTTTCATGGTATGACTATTGTCTAACAACAACAGGAATCTTGTCTTGGATAACTTGTATGACCAAGTCGGTTTTCTAACAAAGGATTATTCCAAATCCTTGGTATTGGACATGGGTCATAGACCCAAGCTGTGTACAGCTTTTGCAACGTGTGCCAACAAAAGCCCAACACCACATCAACCCGTGAAAGTCCAACTTTTTTGTATAACTTTGTATAGTTAGTGGAATGCCCACAACCCTCAAATCCCAATTTTTGTACCCTTTCAATCAACCACTTCGATTGTGTATTGGCACTAGGATGGTTGTGTGCTCACACCTGATTTCTATACCAAAGTTGAATTCACAATATTATGATAGTGCCCAGTGTCAAATAGGACCTGAACATCTCTACCACACAATTGCCTTTGTTTAAGAATCAGAAAAGTTTTAGGAGATTGATACTCTTGGCGAGCCAATTGTAACAATCTTTGAACCAAAATGAGGGCAATCGGAATCTTATCCACCCAGCCATGTTCTCCCTGTTATAGAGAGAACCCATTTTCGGCACATGCGTTTCTATGCTAACTTCTTTAGTATATGCATTTTTGTTGCAATTTCTATTTCTTGCTGCCCAACATTTCTTATGTTGACACAAGGACAGTTTCTGTACGAGAAGAAAAATGTTACAAGCCATATGCTATGCACAGGGACATCTACATGGACCTTGAAACCGCATTGTTGTTATTTGTCATTTGGACCACACAATTGGGACCAAATGGTCAATATTGGACCTCCGTCCCTAATTCACAAGCTCTAGGGACTCATGGGAATCAATACCAGCAATTGAATGATGCTAACCAGCATGAGTAAAGGAAAGTGTCTGTTGAGAGATATCCACGGCAACAGTACCAAGTGAAGAGAACCAGTCTGCACCAAAAATAATGTCATAGCGCTCCAGAGAAATGATGTAGAAATCTACCTGACCAGAAAAATCACCAATGCCATAATCCAAGCCCTGAAACATCTGAGAACTGAGAAAAGAATGGGAACTAGCAACCTCAACACTGAGATGCTGGGAAGCAAGAACAGGTGTAGCACGAATCCTGGTGGAAATGTAACTGCTAACAAATGAATGTGTATTGCTTGTATCCACTAAAGCAATATACTCTTGCCCCGCATCTAGAATAATATGATTCACAAATGGAACAACATACGTAGGCATAATAACAGAAGCATCAACTGATAAGTTCTAGCCTAGAAATGCATCTAGAAGAACCGCATACGCATCTAGATGACTATCAGCAAAATAAGCTAGTGAGTATATAATAGGACCATCTCAGAGTATCATAGCATGCTATATCAGTATCAAGGACCATATCAGCCGCAACCTGTATATGTGAATCGGTAGGAACCTGTATATGTGACTCTGACTCACTACGGGATACAATGACGAGCTCAGGTAGATCAATAACTATCTCAAGTAAATCAGGCAACTCGCTCACACTGTGTGATATAGTATCATCCTCATGTGTATCGCTAGCAATGTGTGAATCAACCTCATGTGAATCACTAGAAATGTGTGACTCTATCTCTATTTGTCCTGCACAAGAAAATGGAACCTCGCATATGAAAGAATGTTCATGAGGGGAATCAGAAGGAGTAGAACTCTCAAGACCTATAATACCACCCGTAAGAGCAAGAGGAGGAACAAATACAGAATTATCATCGGAAAATATAAGGCGGCGAAGTACAGGTAGAAAGTCATGCCACTCAAAGATAGGCAGATGAGAATGGACATAGTCAAACCATTTTGACCTAGCAAAACCCTTTAAGAGAAAAATTGCATCAAGAATCTTATTAGGACTTGGACAATTTGGCCAAGAAGTATCAAAGTAATACTGAAGATGTGTGAGCCATTTGTCGAACATACGTTCAGATGGTATATCACTATTAATAACAAATATAATCTAAAGGGAATAGAGACCGAAAATCAGAAGTCATCATAAAAAATAAAATTAAAAGTAACGGAAAAGAACACGTAACCCAATGATCCAAATAATTTGATGGTTTTTTATTTCTTTTTAATGAAGCGTAGAAAACGAAGAAAAAGTGAAAAGTGAAATCGACAATGAAAATGAATTATGGAATCGAAACGCAAATGGAATAGAAACTAATAACAAATAACAAAAGACAAAATAAAAACGCGATGGAAAACACAAACTACAAAATGGAATGTAAATAACAAAACAACAGCCGTAGGCAAAAAGTTAAGCCAGGCAAGACGCTAATCAAGTGGACGAACTGAAGGAGAGGACATAAATTGTCACAATAGGTACACCAATGAAAAGACATGACAAAGGCTGCTAAAGAAAAGAAAAAGAAAAATGACAAATAGCGTAAGTAGTACCTCGCAAATGCAATCGAAAGTGTGCTGAAAAAGGTAGTAAAATGGAGAGATACCGGGCAGCCACCAAATAGAGATAAGAGGGGCCTGCAAAGCAACCAAATAATGAGAGAAAGAAGTAGCAAGTAGTGGAGTATATGGCTGGAAAATGGACAGCCAACTAAGAAAGGTGAGTGGCAAAAGAGAGGGTTAGGCAGCCAGCAAGCAAAGCTGGAAAATCAATAGAAAGAAGGTGGAGACAATGCAAGGAGGGGTGGGTTGGGAAAGAGTACAAATAGGTTGAGTTGTGGACAGCAAGCAGAAAGTAAAGTAGAGTGTTGGAAGTAGGTGATGGTGGGCTGGAAAATGGGCAGTAGGTGGGCAGTAGTCCTCCTCCAAACGATAGTGATAATCTGCCAAACAAGTGGAGAGAGAGAGAGAGAGAGAGAGAGAGAGAGAGAGAGAGAGCTGAAAAACCAAGCTGAAAATGAGTGCTGGGCAACAGCTAGTAAGATCCACAAATGTCCTGCAAAATGATGGAAAAACCGCTGAAAATGGTGATGAAGTAGGGCGCTGGACAGCCTTCAAACAATCAACAAAATGGACAGCAAATCGGTGGAGAAATCTGTCGAATATGGCAAGGTAGTAGGGCGCTAGGCAGCAGCTACCAAAATTCGCACATAACCTGAAAAAAATGGAGAGAACCGCTGAAAATGGTGATGAATTAGGGCGCTGGACAGCCTCCAATCAATCCACGAAATGGGCAACAAATCGGTGGAGCAAATCAACGAAAGTGACAAGGTAGTAGGGCGCTGGCCAGCCTCTACCAAATCTGGAAAAATAATAGAAATCTGATGAAAAAATCAACGAAAGTGATGGGTTAGTAGGGCGCTGGACAGCCTCTACTAAATCTGATACCAAATTACGAATGAAGCCACAATTGATCTAGAGCTAATCTTTGAAAGCATCACATAAGCAGAAAGCAGGAAAGAGAGATTAAGGAGACTAAAGAGAGAGATCATTATCATCAGCTGAGTAACAAATGACACAGATTCCCTACTTATAGCCTAGAGGAAGCCCTAAAAGGAAGCTTCCAGTGGTTAGGGCCCAACTGGGAGGGATAATAGTGCACCCTCCAAGAAGGCCCCCACTCTCTAGTAATATGTCCAAATGCTCAAATAATGAATAACAAGGCCCAAGGCCAACCATATAGTCTAAGTGTCAATAATGAATAAAAAAGGGCCCAAGGCCTGCTTATGCGTAAAGTAAAGTAAATGTAAATGGACGTGGCGAATGTAATGAGCCGAGTCCATAACTTATGCACACATACACATGTGTGTGTGTGTGTGTGTGTGTGTGTGTTTGTTTGTGTGTGTGTGTGTGTGTGTGTGTGCATTCATTTATTTATGTTTAAAATTATTTTTCATTTTAAAAACACACAAAAGGGGGGGTAGTTGAATTCAGTCAAAAAACAGATGAATTAAAGAGCAGCTAGCCGAGTAGAGGGAAAGACTAAGATGAACAGGCAAGATCTGTTTGTATATAAGAAACGCACAGGCCAACGTGGAGATCGAGGGACTTTTGATTGCAATGGCCACCCTGCAGCCTCCTAGGCTCCCTACATGTTCCTCTTCCTTCGCTCCATTACACCTACAACCATGGAGGGTGCAGGCAGGCAACACTAAGCCTGCATTGCAAGCGACATCCTTCCTATCCCCCTTTTAACAGCAAAGACTCGGATCAGGACCAGGAAGAATGTACAGAAAAAGGGGGGTAGGAATGGGTAGGGATCAGGTGTAGAAAGTTGCAATCAACAGGACCAGGGTAGCAATGAGAACGGGTGGAAGGAATGGTGATCACGGAAACAGATCAATGCGTCTGTATGAAGTTCAAGGTTAACATCAGGTGCATTATTATTAGAGGTTCTAGGTTCTTTTTGTAGCCTGTGAGAAATAAATAAGAGGCTAGCAAAAGCAACAACCTTCATTCCTTGACTTGAAAGAAAACTAGTCAAACTCACACGTTAGCCTATGTGTGAAGGCTTTGTCATAGTTGGAAGTTGGGCCATGCTCTCAATTTGAGATTACAGAAAAGATGGTGCTAATCAGTTCAATTAAATTCTACAAACTTAAAAAATGAACAATCTTCATTGGATTAATGAGGAAAACCTTTTTATCTATTTATGTATTGAGAAACCTAGCAGAACAGCATAAGCCTGTGTAAGAGTCTCTAAAACAATGAAAAAAACAGACAATAGTAACTGAGCCAAACTACCAATGTTTCACAGGTACAATCTAGCCAAAACAGATGTCGATCAACCAATTCACTTCTAACTTTAAAAAAAGCTATAAATCTGCAAAAGTATGTGTTGCAAATTAGGTGGTGTAAAGAGATATCATCTGCTGCTAGTAGTAGTGTACAAGAAAATAGACTGCAATCAATAAGAGAGGCCTACTTTCTTACTCAGCATTGTCTTCAGAGTTCTTTAGAGATAAGCAACGTGAACATGTGCTAAAGCTGAAAAAAGAGCAATAAAACAGTTGCCAAATGACATCAAAGGTTACATGCCACTGCAATGTAATGCAGATGCCAAATACTAAATGGAGGAATTGGAGAATGTGCATGTTTCAGACGATGATTTTTTATTATGAAGTGAAAAGTTGAAAAGCTACTATAATTTAAGTGGATAACATTATTGCCCCTAAAGTACTCAACTAGGTTTCACTCAACTGAATGGTTGTTGCAGGACTAACAAAGTAAAGAGCTCTATTCATATTGTAAACAAACCTACATCAATAGTTCAAGCTGTTTGTCAATTCAAGTGCAGTCATACATGGTGGAGCATATCTCAAACCTTATAAGTGGAAGTAACATTAAAGAGCAGTTATCTTGATGACAAGGATCAGCTATTATTGTTTGCACCACCAAAGGAAAAGAAAGATCAAAACAAACTTTCACATGAATTTCGAGAAAATAAGTTGAAGATGAAGATTCAACACCTGGAATTTACTGGAATCTTGTTCAGCAAAACGGCGTGCATCTTCGGTAATTTTGTTCTCGTGCTCCATACGGACTATAACCTATGTCCAATTACATTACTAAAGTCGATTGCATTCAAATATGTAAAATAATGGTAGAACAGAATAATTTTGAAGCTTAAAATAAACTATGGTGGAAACTATTAAGTGCCTGATGACTACAAAGCAAACCTGTGCCATGGCTTGTTCTTGCTCCTCTTTCTGTGCTAGCTTGTGTTTCAGAGCGCTCACTTCTAGTTTTAGCTTTTCCACCTGCAGAGTAGCTTTGACACATGAGCTAAAAAGCCAAAATAATCAAGTCCATTATCAATTGGTACGACCAAATACTCAGGGTGTGCAACTATTGAATTGGACTTTCCATTTTAGTGGATCAGTATCTTTCACTCAAATGAGAATCAGCGTACCATACTAAACCACTTGGCATCCTTTTTGGGCTGGCATAGGCTGCAATGAAGGTGAGCTTTCATGCAACCCAAAAAAATTGCACTCAATTGTTTAGGAGGAATGTTAAAGTTTGCAATTTGGACTTTTGTGGATAAACTGTCAGTTGTGGTGCCCTTTGGCATTTGCTGTACAACCTTAAGCTTTTGGTCCATCGTCCCAAGTAGCTCAATGGTGAACTTCCGCTATTGATCATTTTGCTGGATTTGTAAGTTCTTCCAAGACCAAGAAGAAGAAAGTAAAGTGTTTCTTTTGTGGCAAGAAGGGGCACTATGCCTCTAATTGCTTCAAAAAAAAAAAAAACTCAAACAAGCAAATCTCTCAAGTGAGAAAGAAGAAGACTCTATAGCAAGTGAAGGAGAAGGATCCCTCATGGTGTCAAGCTTTTCTTCAACACCTTTCAAGAAGGATGGAGCATGGTACATCGATAGTGGTGCTTCATCACATATGTGTTGTTCTAAGAAGTCTTTTGATTTAATTGTTCCTTATGAAGGATTCCAAAATCTATATATACAGCAAATGACCACGAGTGCTCTATTGAAGGAATTGAGAATATTCCTTTAAAACTTGCTTCTTCTAAAGTTCTACCACTTTCCATTGTTTTTTTTGTTCCTAAGCTTACAAAAAACTTGACAAGTGTTGGAAAATTGCTTGATTGTGGTTGTGATGTGAAATTCAATGTCAATACTTGCATTATTAAGAAAGGTGATGAGATCCTAGCTCATGGATCTAGATATGGTGGCATCTTCTAGTGCTTTGGTAAAGGCGTCGACTAAGGTTATACTAGAGGACGTAGAGCTAAACTCTGCACTTTATTATTTGCTCATATCATAATATTGATAATTAATAAAGTTTTTGTCTAAATTCACTAACATGGAACCGTTGTGCAACATTTGTCCTATATATCAAATGTAGGCATTAATTGTAAGTGATCCACCATGTATGGATGTACTTTACATGCATGTGGCTCGCCGACTCTACTATTGTGTGTGTAAGTAGTTGAATGTACTATATTACATAATGTGGTCAAAAGGACTAACTACAAAGATGAAAGAATCTATTGTTCATCTCATTGACAACTTCTAGGAGGTTGAATTTTTTGACAACCTTGGTAGATGAATGTATGGCCCAGTAGAATAATTGATCTAGTAAAGGAACTGATATTTTGGGCAAATGAGTGTACTGTTTTGGATATGGAGCACCATATCATTGAATACATTGATGATTTGTAGTCGGCATTTGGAAAACCTGGAAACCATAGTTGCGACTCTTGCTATTAGGGTTTGTGCCATAAAATGCGGAAAAAAACATCATTCAAGAAAAATGCAAGCATCGATGCTTAAAGAATCAAAGTGAGACATAGTTCACATAAAAGCAGAGCTCGAGAGCTTTCCCTTGGTGTCTTCGCATGTCACATGCAGTGAGTAGAGACAATGATAAGACCAGATGTGCTACTTTTAAGAGGCAAAAATGAGAGCACAAAGAAAAGCTATAGAGTAGGGCGACCCACCTAGAGGAGGCACATGTTTAAAGATTCAATCTAACTCTCTCTAGCAATCCTCCACAAACTAGTACTTATGTAGTAGGGCATGCACGAAGAAGGAGATTCATTTACCTTGGGCTAGCTTGATTGCATAGGAGAATTGGGCACTAGAAGGAGGATAATAATCCCTCAAGGATTCCAAAGCTTTGGGAGAGGGAAAAACTCCCATATTTACTCTCTTGAAGGTTTGGGATACAAATAGAGGGGGCGATTGTAGGTTTGCAAGATCAAAAGCACTCAGAATTCTCATCCTCTCCTAGCTTGGGGTCCTTGCATGTGAATGCATGAAGATGTAGGTCACTAGGATCTTACCTTATGCTTGCTTGCTCAAATTGTTTTCCTCCATTGTATTCTAGCCAAAAGTGCATGTTGATCTTGTGATGTAGATTGGTATATGTCGATGTTAGACTCCATATGTGTGTACGTAATTCTTTGGATGTAGGTTGAGAATCTTTTTGTGCATGTCGATCTGTGATCCTGTTTGACACAAATTTTAACTTGGTATCAGAGCCTGACAGGGATTGTGCATAGTACAGAGTTGTCGTTGAAGAGAGCTTCAAGAAAAACGGTTTTCGTTTACGGCGATCAGAGAGCGAGAAGCGGAGCACCGGTGCACTATTTCAGGCATACAGAGGCTTGTCGAGCTCAGTACTAGGGTTATTAGCTTGTGCATAGCAACAAATAGGGCTGAAAACGGGCAAAATTTGCAAATTTTGCAGTCGGTGGTCCTCTGAAAAGACCGAGCGAGGGTTATGGTTTTTTGGCAACACCGGCGATAACTTCACCGACTGTGCACCGTTTGGAGGCCGTAAGGACAGATGGCTGCCACAATAGGTTGCTGGGGAGCCATGAAGAAATTTTGAGATTTATGTCAAAGATTTGGCTACTCTCAGAGAGAAATGGAATTCTCACTGTAGAGAGAGAAAAGTTAATTTTCTAAGTTGGCTGAAAATCACTGTTTCTCGACCAGATTTCCGGATTGAAGGCTCTGTGGGTTCACAATTAGTTCATTTTCTAGATAGGCCCTTATTTTCACCTCCCTTAACTGTTTTGGACCAAACGAAGGGCTACCGACTCCAAATGAAGGGCACCCGGACTGTACCTGCAAGTATGGTACCGCAAAACAGAGTGATTACTGTGGAGAAAGAGCTCCGTGGATGCCAAATCTCTTTTTCCCCTTTCAGGAAGCAGGTAGTCAAGGGTGTGAGGTAGAAGGCATTTCGCGTTTGGAAACCAACTTGGCTTGCGAATTGCCACCTAAGCAACTAGGGGGCCTAGTGTGAAATTTTAGCAGGTCATCAAAACAAGTTTTTGACATCGCCATTGTGCTCGGAATACCCTTTTTACCCTATGATTGTAGTTTTAGGCAAGATGGCAAACATGGGAGAGTCCATTTTGAGTGAAAATAACAAATTGGACGGTATTTATTTTTAGCGAAGACCGCCAAGTGAAGCGGACATCAAGGTCTTCGACAAGAAGGCAAGGAGAGCATTGACCTTCATCAACCTGTCAGTGAAAGACCACATCATTACCCACATCAGTGATGCACATTGGAAGAGCAAATGCCATAAATATTTGGTAGAATCAGGCAAGGAAAAGCTAAAGCAAGCATGTAAATGAAGGTGAAGTCAAAGATTCTAGTATTTTTATATATGCATTGTCATCTAATCAGGAAGATCAGGCTTGGTACATTGATTCAGAAGCCACTAGACACATGGCAGGCAACAAGGATTGGTTCAGTAGTCTGAAGGAATTGGACAATGGAATGTTAGTTTCACAGGCAAAAGGTGACGTGTGCAAGATCAAGGATATAGGCATTGTTTCCATCCAGCTACTTGATGCCAAAAGCAGAACCTCTTACGTGCCAGGTTTGAAGAAGAACCTCTTTTCAGTTGGAGTTATCACTGATCAAAAATTGAAAGTAGAGTTCGTGCATGATCGTTGCCTTGTGAAGGATATGAACCAAAAGTTCAAAGTCATTGTGGATGGAACAAGGGACCCAAGACAAAATTGTACATGTTGAATGCTACAATCAAGGTCAGGCAACACAGACTTATTTCATCCATTCCCTTGCAAACTGATCTATGGAATAAAAGGCTTGGTCATTTGAACCTGGGTGGCCTTAGTTTGATGAGAAAGCTGGAGATGGTAAAGGGATTGCCCATGAGAAGATCATTTGAAGACAATTTGTGAGTCATGTGTGTATGGGAAGCAACATCGTGAAAAATTCAAGCGTGTTGGAGTTGCAAGGGCAAAGAACATCCTGGATTTAATCCACATAGATCTATGCAGACCTATGAGGATGATGTCCATAGGAGGAGCATATTATTTTATCACTTTTATAGATGACATGTATCATAAGATGTGGATTTACTTTATGAAAAAGAAATCTAATGCTTTTGCCAATTTTAAGAGCGTCAAGGCAATGGTCGAAAACCAAACAGGTAGGAAGATCAAGATTTTAAGATCTGACAGTGGAGGTGAGTACATGTCCAATGAATTTGAAGACTTTTGTGACCATTGTGGAATCAAAAGACAGTTCACACAAGCTCACTCTCCTAAACTCAATGGTGTAGTTGAGTGCAATAA
This sequence comes from Diphasiastrum complanatum, assembly GCA_029204225.1. NCBI lineage: Eukaryota > Viridiplantae > Streptophyta > Lycopodiopsida > Lycopodiales > Lycopodiaceae > Diphasiastrum > Diphasiastrum complanatum. The sequence goes on from MU834703.1 coordinate 18,731, forward strand.
TCGTACGATTGTGGAGAGCACCAGATCTATGCTTGCTAAGATTAAACTACCAAAGGGCTTTTGGCCAGAAGCATGCGACACCACAGTGTATCTCCAAACTAGGAGCCCTACCATTGCAGTACCAAAGATAACACTTGAAGAGGCATTTACAAAGAAGAAGCCAAAGGTGGAGCTGTACATCTAAAATACGCATAAGCTCAATGAGGAATGGGCCAACTCTGGAGCAAACCCTGGAGCAAACCAACAGAATTAGCACGGAAATATTTATTACGGGCAAAAAAGGTACAGTCATGGATAAGATGTGCTAGCTCAGACTTCATGGATGGCCAATAGAAATGGTCTTTAAGACGTGCATAAGACTTCTGAAACCCAAAATAGCCACCAATACGAGAAGCATGAGCATCAACAACAACTGAGAACGAATGGATAGAGAACTAGGAATACATAAAGCACCATAATTATATAAACGATCATCAACAACAGTATAGACCTGGAACTTCCGAGAGGAAGGAAGTGGACGAGAAAGATAAACATCACAAAAGTCAGTACAAGGCAAATATGCAGTAGGTAAATCATCAAACCAAGAAGGAACAGAAGCAACAAGACTATGTAACAAAGCAGGAAGACGAGATAATTTGGTCACATTTTTAGGACTTGGTCATACTGATTTGGAGTGGGGGTCCTCCTATTGGGGGGCGCACTATTTTCCCTCGAAATTTTCTGCCTCCCTCTATTTTTGATTTTCTACTTTGGGGTTCATTGGTAGGGTATATATAGGGCAACAATGTAGTCTTTTATTCAGTTGATGATGATTGCTCTTCTTTAGCCTCATTAAATATTCTCTCTTTCATGCTTTTTAGCCTAAGTCCTGCTTTCTAGCATAGCTAGTGTCAAGTACATCTTAGCTTTCCTCAGATTTTCACCAATTTTTTCAGATTTAGTAGAGGCTGTCCAGCGCCCTACTACCTTGTCACTTTCGTCCATTGTCTCCACCGATTTCCTGCCCATTTCGTGGATTGATTGGAGGCTGTCCCAGCGCCCTACTTCATCACCATTTTCAGCGGTTTTTCCATCATTTTGCAGGACATTTGCGAATCTTACTAGCTGCTGCCCAGCGCCCTACTTCCTCATCCTTTTCAGCAATTTTTCCAGCTTATTTGCAACTTGTTTGGGTGGCTGATTTGCAGCCCACATGGTGATTATTCCTCAGCATTTTGGGCGCCCTACTGTGGCTGCCTTTTGCCACTTTTCTCAACATATTTTTGGCCTACTTTGTGGCTGTTTTTTTTGCCTCTATCGGCAGCTACTCTACGGCATATCTAGCGCCCTACTACCACGACATTTTTCAGCACCTTTGTCGACCATTTGGGATTTCGGTGGCTGGTTGGCACCTATATTGGCTTCATCATCTTCAGCTTTTCACCTATCTTGTTGGCACTACCGTTGGACAGCACCCACCCAGGTACCTTGCTTGCTTTTTTGCTTGTTTTTTCACTTTCCTTGCACACTTTTTGTAGTCCCTTTTTCACCATTTTTTAGCACCCATTTGTTGTCATTTCTCGCGCCCATCTCTTGCTATTTCTAGCGCCCATTTGCACCTACTTTTTGCATCCATTTGCTGCCATTTTTGGTGCCTACCTACTGCTATTTCCAGCGCCCTATTCCCTCCTCATTTTTGCCATTTTGCTGTCCCAAAAACCCAACCTTTTTGCCTCTTTTCCAGCACCCTCTTACCTCTTCACTTTTGCCAATTTGCTGTCCAAATGTTTTAGCCTATTTCCCGCCTTTTCTAGTCCTCGCTCTATTCGGTTACGTGTCCGCATCTTGGGGCGAGATTATATTGCTTTAGTGGATACAGGCAGTACACATCCATTTATTAGCAGCTACATTTCCACCAGGATTCGTGCTACACCTGTTCCTGCTTCCCGCCTCTCAGTGTTGAGGTTGCTAGCTCCCATTCTTTTCTCAGTTCTCAGATGGTATGCCAGGGTATCCAGCACTAGGACTGTCATGACATTCATGCAAGATTTGGGCCCTATTATCATCTCTGTCTGGCACACAAACCTTTCCATTCCGAAAAAGTATACCATTTCTAATGGAATAATCTAACTATATTTTCTCATATCACGATTTTTTGGAGTCTTGCACTCCAAGGTCTTCACTAGATCTAGAATTTCCTTGAGAAAAAGAGCTTTGGTTATGGAGGTGAATGTTTCTAACAGTGTCAGTACAATTTTGAGAAACAAATGTGATTAAATTTCTTTTGTCAAATGTAATGATTACTGGAAAGAGAATTCTTGACTAATGAAACTGCCTAGAATGAAACTTCAGCTATGAATGTGATTATGCCATAGATATATGCAATGAGAGAGCCAAACAAGTTCATATGCATATTCCAGATCCTTTGTTCTGAAAAGGTTGCAAGGACAGCTGATGTGTAAAGCTTAAAAAGCATACCCATGCTTGCAAATTGCCTATTGTGTTAACAATGAGCAACTGCAAAGAAAACCTAAAGAGCAGTATATTAGATGAAAATGTAAAGCCAGCACTTATCCTAACCGGCTAGTAAATGGAAGGCAAGATGCAAAGCTGTACCTGTTGCTGAAGATCGGCTCCAGTGTGTGGATCTGATACGCTGTTGAGCTGAGGATATTCATTCGGTGTGGCAAACTGAGATGAATCTTGGAGGTCATGACATTGTTCCTCTGAACATATGAGATTAATCTCCTTGGCTCGACTATCATCCACAGCCAGTTGATCATCACCAAATCTGCTGGAAACTTTTTTTGAAATCACACCACGAAGGCTTTTCCAGAATCTACCTCCCAAGGAGGACTCCAAGGGATTACTTAAGATGGAAGGACGATGTTTCATTCGCAGTTCATGCAACTTAGGCTCATCTATTGCAGAGAAGCCCATGCATGCAGTGAAAACAAGCTGACTGCTATCGAAAGTCATTGAAGCCCTGGATTGCACTATCTGAATGACATCCTCAGCATCATGTGAACTGATGATTGCAGGTGCTGTGAAATAAAGGTCACCAAACAACAAGCTCTAAGTTTTATGCACTAAACACAGCATTCAAAAGGTTAAAATTATCAGAAAGAGCAAAAATTAAACAAGGTGAGAATAGCTAAATTTCTGAAGAAAATATGGTTTGTATCCTTAACATCCATGTTCTATACACCTCTTTACCATGCATTTCAAACAAGGCAAGTCCAGTCCGAAAAAGCATGCAGCGAGTTCCTTCAAAGAGGAGCACATCCCATACCCTCAAAACTGCACCATCACCACACAATTGCCGAGATCAGATATTCAAACTTATTAGCTACTAAAGACTATCTTGCGTACCAGCATTTGTTATACAGTTTGTAAGCAATGAACTGATCAAATTTCCTATCGAGTTAATGCAGCTTTTGATGTCAATAGGCTTCAATTTGGGTGCAATGTATTGTTTCAGAGAGAACAAAAGAAGTTCCGTTGGAAGGATAGCAAAGGTGTACAGATATACAGGATATGTTGCAGAGAAGATTTCTTTCAACTTAAGTCAAGCAGTACACAATGTCCACCAAAAATAAAGTGCCACTCTATAAAGCAAACCTAATTCTTGCTCATTTTCTGCAAGCAGATTTTAAAGAAGCTGCTGAAATATGACTAAATTTCTCTGACTAACAAAAGTGCAATAAATTCCGTAGACGAAATTAACCAATAGAAGCACATGAATTGTTTTTCCTTTTCCACCTGTTCTCTGTGGCAAATAATAACGAGGACAAATCACCTTCATCCTCTCAGCCCTTGTGCCATTCAAGCTAGGTTATCAGTCAACATCTGCCCAAAAAAGGCCAGCACCAAAACTCCATTCCACATGGAAAATTTCAATCACAAATAGCCTCTACCAAAGAAAACTAGGTCTATCCTTAGTTACATTGCCAAAATTACCACTTTCCCATGGAAGCACACCGATCAGAATGTGAAGAAACCAATTCCTGGTAATTCTTGCCAACTTGACTCCAAGTGTGCCTAGATGTGTTGCTGCCAGTGAGAAGAACATATTACTTATTAGACTGCTGCATTCCATGAGATGAGATGAGAAGGCACAACTGGAATAGTGAAAGTCAAAGATTTACTCAGTTTAGGGAAGTGCTCCCTCATTAGGTCCTCAAATACAAGTTGGTCGACCTGATCAGAGATGAAGAAACAATGAGATGCAAGAACATTTCAAACCAAAAAATTTAGGCTTCATCAAATAACCAATCTGCCTACTTTGATTTCTGAGCAAGCACAAAGACAGCACGTCCCAAGTGTAAAGGTTCTTCAACTCTAACCTCTGCCTCCCTCATAATTTCTGAATAATAACCTTGAACAAAATCATCAAGAATTCCTGACAAGGTCCTGCAGAGAAATATTATTGCTGAGCATCACTTGTGACTGTACTTTGACATGTACCTTAAGTCCTGCAGATATGCAAAACCTTCCTTAAAAGCAATAAGCAAAATTTAAAAGCACATTCCTAACAAACCCAAACCTATGCTTTCAAATGTTCAATATATAAGACATACTGATGCACTTGTCAAGCAGTGTCGAGCAAGTTTCAAGTGCAATGGATTGTCCAACAAGGTCTCTTTCACTCTAGAAATGAACCAAACACAGGACCTCAATTTGAACTTTTGTAAGTGTCAGAAGTGTGCTTGGACAATTGCATGGTCGTTACAAATCTCTCTTTTGATCTTTAATCAGATTTTTGGAGAAAGTGTAAAACATTTATCTCCATGCCTCATTTCTACCAATCAGACATGGTTGTGTTATGCACTAAATTAGGAATGTTCCAGCCTTTGATTGGCTACAAACATAAGCTATAAACAGTAAGTTTAAGCCATTTCAAGCCATTTTATCAGAAATTGACAAAAATTGTCATAAATTTGTAATTTTTTGGAAATTCTTTGTTTGAGAGCGATTTTAAATTGCTTTGGGCTGAACTTTTTGCTGATGGAAGCTGGTTGGAGGGCAGCCTCAGCCATGTAAGAAATCAAAACTCATGCATCAGGTGTTGGGCGCACGAAGCGATTGTTTGGTCAAATTTTTTGCACGTATGACAGCAAATTTTCATAAATGAGGTGTGCTCCTTCTGGCTTCTAGTAGTGTCTGAGGGGTCATATTGTAGCCTCCCTATTAATAGCTTGTTAAGGTTCAAACATCCATTTGGTAGTTCTCGTTTCATATAAGAAAAATCACACTTTTCCATGTCTTTTAATATTATTACTTGCTCACAATTCTGATTTTTTTGCTACAATAGTACCTTCTAACTAATTGCTGGCCATTACTAACGGTGGGCGACCTGATTTTTGGAAAGCTGTAATTTTGATAACTAAAATCCCTGCATAGATGTTTATGAAATAATCTATGCGAAATCTGAGTTTTTCTATGTATGAGGCCAAAAATACCATTTTCTATCTCTACAGATTCATAGGGATGGGTGCTTGTCTTTGCTTGAATGTCAAATCGATTTGCATAAGTCATACTAAATAGGATGAGTTATCTCAGCCATAGGATGCATCGCATGTAGCTTCCAAAGAAGATTGAAACTTGAAGACCTCTTCCAAATTTGCTCTGAAACATACTAGTATGTAGTATGTACCTAAACAGTGACAGCAAGACACCTAGTAAACAAACCTAAGAATCGAATATCAATGGCTTCAGTGCTCAACATTGGAGCTTTTAACTTGAGAAGATTAAAGAGCTTTTCAAAATTGGTTTGAAACTTCAAACATCGTAGTAGCTAGACAGTAGTAGATATCCCAGGTTTCACTAGCAAGAACCGTGAACAGTCACACCTATAATACCAAGCCTTAATTTGGGCCCTATGACACTATAAATCAGCCAACATACATGTATAGGGCCTTGGACACCAGGATAATTCCCATGGATCAGGTATAGGAGAGCTCTACTACCTGTGCATTGAATTGATGAAGGTTCTATTGGAATCAAATCATATTTTTGCACCAACTTAGATATGATATAGGAGAGGTGTGCATTTTCCTGATATTCGCTACTTGAAGAGTAAGCTCCTCGTCGATGAAGATTTTGGTCACCTTTTTCTTCAAAAGTAAATATTTGCACTTCCTTCAACAACTCATTCAAACTTCGAATCTCAGGCCCTTTTTATGTTAGCTTGTTCTTCCTTAACTAAAGCCAACACTTCTAAGAGCAAATGTTTGTCCACTTTTCGGGAGAAGATTTGGAGTTCTTAACCTGCTCTACCCATACCATTGTTTCTTCTATGTACATGTGAACTTCAGGTTGTAATAAGTCAAGCTGAGATTTAAATACACTCAAACTGTGGAGAGAGTTTTCCCTTATGTTTTTTCCAGCTGTTCATGTAAATGACAATTGTTGTCACTTTGTGCTTGAATGACTTCCTTCCAGTTTCGTATGGGATGCCTTCAGATTGACATTTCCATCACTAGTACTTAAAAGTTGCATTCAGATTGGTTTATTCTTTCCAAAACTGTAAATATATTGTAGAGAGAGAGAGAGAGAGAGAGAGAGAGAGAGAGAGAGAGAGAGAGAGAGAGAGAGAGAGAGAGAGAGAAAAGAAAGAAAGCTTTATTAACGTCTTTTGGGCACCCGTGGGTGCATAAGACCAAAAAAAAAACATGTACAAGCAACAGCGGGAGCATCAACCATAAGAGGACATGCCGTAAAATGCTATAAACTAGCTATGAATGAAAGTAGAACAAAGCTGAAGTGAAATAAGCCCACAACCCGGGCCAGGTATAACAAAAGCTAAAGAAAAAGTACCAATGCCCACAACCTGAGCCAGGTGGAGAATAAGTACATATCAGTGAAAGTAAGTCTAAAGTGTCTGTTGAGTGGAGTGTACAGTGGGCCCTGATGGAGGCAAGTGGTGACTTCGACGATGAGATTCCTATGGCACAAGGATAGGAATCTCATCATCGAAGTCATCAGCATGTGCTCGAGTTCGAAAGAAGCCAGTGAGAAGCAGCTGCTGGGAGTCTGCTAACCCCAGGTGATGAGAGAGAGAGAGAGAGAGAGAGAGAGAGAGAGACAGAGAGAGACAGAGAGAGAGACAGAGAGAGAGATGAAATAAAGTGACATGAATTTTATCTAAATCCACTGCAGACCTTTCAAGTTTCAACTTCTGTAGGACGGCTTCGGGTTATATGACCCGCCTAGTGGCCACCTGATTACCTGCTAACTCCAGACCCCAATGTCTTAGGTAATCAAAAATTACCTTGTTCCAAACTTTATTCCTGGTGGCAATGAAGGCTAGTTCATCCACACCTTGTATCTTCCACTTTTAGCAAAAATGTCTAGAGACTTTGTACTTTCCAACCTCATACGAGGTATTGCTGGGCAAATCTCGGCTGAGCCAGGGATCTTCATGACTAGGGATATTGCATGGGAATTTTGCTGAAAGATCTTATTGGGTTGAGGTGACCTACTCGGTGGGAGGTATGCATTGTGGGAGTAGACATCCAATAAGAAGAAGGGAGAAAACCCTAATTGTTCAGATAAAGAGTCGCTCTCCAATCATAATGGTGCGATAGTTTCCAGGGTCCATGGGGTCACCAGTTTTATGAATGGGGTGGATGATGTTGGTGCACCAGGAGGAAGGGAAGCCAGAAACAACTGCTTGATTAAGCAAAGTGGCTAGGATCGGTGAAAGTATATCTGCAGCATGGATTAATAGTTCGGATTCAAGGTCGTCAATGTCACGGGTGCGACAAGTTTTCAGTTTTGTGATGGCGGTCAAGACAATGTCCCGGGTGAAGAAAGTGAAAGTAGTCGGTCGGGGAGAAATGGAGATGGGTGTGTCCGTGGGTACAATATATAAGGTAGTGGCATATGCAGTCCAGGTATGGAGGTCAGTGAGGGGAGGAGGTGGGGCATGGGGGATGAATTCTCTCCAGAAGGCACCAGATGAGGAACTACAAAGGGAATCGACTAAGTTTTTCTCTTTTTGAGTTTCATACGTCCGTTTCTTCCGTCGGAGGGCATAATGGAAAGATTGACGAGTTGCAGGAAGAAGGTGTGTATTATGCAATCTAGCTTGGGTAACTTGGAGATGGAGGATACGACACTCGGCGTCAAACCAGGGAGGTCGGATAGGGTGTGACGGAGTGGGTGGGCGTCGATGTGGTTTGGAGGGAAAGGAAAATGCTGCAGCGGTATGTAGTGACGTGGTAAGGAAGATAGCTTGTGTCTCCAACGACGTGTGGTGGGGAAAATGACAAAGAGATGAACTGACGGCGTCCTGGTATGTCTTGATGTGAGAGCGATCAAAGGTGTATTTGGGTGCACGAGAGATGGGTGGAATAATGGGTGGTTGGGAAGTCGGGATGGAGCCCATACTGAAAGATAGGAAGGAGTGATCGGAAAGGGTAGTGGGAAGAATGTGGAAATCAGATATAAGTGGGATAAAAGTTGGTGACCCCATGAGATAGTCGACAACACTGTGTCCTCCGCTATGTGGATGGCAAGTGAATCTGCTAGAATGTGGCCAGCAAGCCAAGCCATTGTAAATGGCCAACTCGTGAGCCTCACCCATCTGTAGAAGGTACTCTCCATAACTCGTGATAGGGCCCATCATATCCTCTGAGCTCCTAGTGATGCCAATGTCCTCACAATAAATAGCTCGTGTACGTAATATGTCATCAGTGTCGTGGAAATCCACCTGTCTGGTAGCAGTCCTGGCATTAAAGTCGCCAATGAGAAGGACATAACCCCGATCTGTAAATCTGACAATGTCAGCGGAGAGATCAGTATAAGGAGAGCCAGAGCCGTCTGCAAAGGAGGACGACTCTGGAGGGAAGTAGCAGGCAGCAATGAAGAGATCCCTATCCAAACCGATAGCTCGCCCAGTGATATGAGCCCATATGTATCGTGCCTGTGCATCATGTCGGAGAAACTCTATAACTGGTTGTAGTGACTCTCGATAAAGACATGCAACTCCACCCGAACCTCTGCCACTCGCTGATCGAGTCTCTGTCCTATAAACTGAATTCCATCTGTAACCTGCAAATGTGGGTAGTACTCTCTCTGGGCTCTCATGTGTCTCCATAAAAAATAATATATCTCTGCCTGTGATGAAGTTAAGCATGAAAGAACACCAGAAGTCAAGAGAAAAAGGGCATCCTTGGTTTAATCAAAGTTCTAACCATTATCCTACTCCTTTGTTTTTTCCTATTAGCCACTTTGGGCCCCTTTGTCTTATTTTTCCTCTCTTGAACTTTTGTCTACTTTGCCTACTTCCGATGCACAAACAATGACATAATTTGAATTAATTTATGAGGCCTAGTGCACAGCAGATGAAATCTTAAAATTAAAAAAAATGTACCTAAAAGAGTACAGCTCCAGTTTCAAACCCCCTCTAATTGATGGGGACACGCATATGACAACCATACAGCAAAAGAGCTGAAAAAAATGTCAGTAGGAAGTAAATATCGTTGTCATCAGTTCTGGACAGATCAAAGGATGGCACGGGAAGTAAAGAATCTTGTAATTCATAAATCATGCTACAGATGGCTGAAAGTCATCTGAAAAATAATGGCAAGTACATCAGGGGGAGAAGTTACTTTGAAAATGATTCGAACTACTGATCACAATCACTATAAATGCCATTGTCTTATTACAGAGATTTGTAATGTCCTGTAAAGAAACTTCAGGGGAATCTCTCTAACTGCAAACTGATTTATAGAAGAGGTTAGATTTTTACCAGCAGTAAAGGATCTTTAGGTACAATGAAACATCTAAAATCAATGATTACAATCTACCAGGCAGGCAATGTTTTGAGAGGGGTTGGGTGGGGTAGGGCCACTTAGGAGGATAGATTTCCATGTTATTAGTTCAAAAATTTGGAGGAAAAGTCATTTCCGGAAATAGGGTGTAATATTTTGAACTCACCAAAAGGCATTTTCTTCTGGCATCAAGAAGAGGAGCATGGCTGCAATTTTGCTGATTGCCTGCAAAAGCCTTGCCAGATGAGTTATTGCTACTTTCGAGAATGGGCAAATCTGTCAAACTCATGCCATCAACAAGCAAGCTTACAATCTAAGCCATTTCCTACCACCATCAATTGCTTATAATTCTCCCACTGGGCTTGATCACACTTCCTTTGACATATTGAATGCAATTGAATGATGCAATCTTCAAGCATACCACACAACAAGGCCTGTGCCTAAAAGTGATTCGCCTCAATGGACATTGGAATATTATAATTCACGCATCATTTACTGAAGATCAAATGCTAAATTAGTTAAAAGCGTAGCAGGCATAGAGCTCAATATGGATGTCCCTGGGATAGGTAAGGTAAGCAAACCTGGCAATACCGAACATCAGGGTTGTACTCAACATAAGCATAGAGCAAGCGACGAAGTGCACAAAGCCGTTCTTCATCCAACTTGGATGCAGGATGATCTGATTTGATCTTGTACAGGTCCTGCACCCATCAATTCACCCATATGTGTTGCAGTTTCGTGTAGGGCTCATAAGATTTTTTAGATAATCAGCTGCATGCACGTAAATTCCTGCTCATAAACATGTATTTTTATGTCCAATGTAAGTGTTTATTGACTATTGCAACTGATGGATAGTTCAGCTGAGGTCAATGCTTACTTACCTTGTCGATGTGGTTTACCCATCTTGTTAAGAGACCTGTTCTAGATCTTTCACTCTCAGCGCTCAGTGTAACAAGCATCTTGTAGTGGCTTTCCACTCTGTGTGTCCGTGTGCCTGTTAGGACCTGCCAAACCTGGCCTCCAAACCACCATGGTAAAGCTTCTCTCCAACATTTCACAATTCTGTGATTTCAAAACAAGCTAGCAAGCAGAAAAAGCAAAGCAAAGCACACCTCTCCTCTGATGGCCATTGGAATGCCACCATGCACAAGAAGCTGCAGCTCTTCTGTCCAAGGATAAACCCCCTCTTCGACTTGTGCTACTACATGCAAGCTTTCATTACTCGTATTGTCTGCTCCAGTGCTGGCTCCGTTCTCAATGGATGCTTCACTCATTGCATCCGATCTGTCTGCATCAAAGAACTCCTCCTCCAAATCATCCTCTGCTGCTGCGTGATTGGCCTCTAAGGGAGCAATCCCATCTGCGCTAGTTAGCTTTATGATACAGACCGCTTCGCGAAAGGGAAGCTGGCCACAGATTTGACTGTCAGCTGGGGCTGATTTGTTCCTCCTCACAAACTGACTGAAGCTTTGTTGGAACATGAATATCGTAGGCTGTGGATCCTTCCACAGTGGTAGCTCTAACAAGCCTGTGGAGTTCTCACTTGCGTTCGATGGATCAGTTCTGTTGTTTGAAGCCTGCCTCGCATATTGCTCGTCCTCAAAAGCCAGCTTTTGGGTCTCAGCCTGCCTACAATTTGCTGCCGCAGCTTCAATGAAATTCTCCAAAAACCGCTCCCACCTTTGGGATCGCTCTTCCTCTTCTTCCTGACAATGTTAAATCAATCAAGTACCTCCAGATCAATGAGATGAAAAGCATTGTCAGTGTAACCAAGAAATGCAGCAGATCACATAGACAGATCTGAATTAAACCGCCCAGCAAATATCTGAACAGGTCAAGAAAAATAAATACCTTGTAGATAGATTCAAATTCTTCATTGTGCTGCATTTGTGGCAGCAAGTTTAGTGCTGATCCATACATATCCCACCACTGAAACTATGTTTTTTTTTCCACCTCAATTCACTAAAATGGGTACCAACCCATTTGATGCGTTTCACCCTTGAACTTCACTGGGCTTCTAGATTAGCTTATAAATGCACTTAGTGCCAGTGTAAATATACGTGTATTTATATATTATGTATGCTCACTGAACTCCACAGACTTAAAGTCCTTGTGTTTCACTCCAGCTCAAACGATCATCCACATTCAGACCAACAATGCAAATCCATTCATCACAAACCATATATGCAGCAGCAGCAGCAGCAGCAGCAGCAGCATGGCTTGACTGTTTGCCTCCACACTCTCACTCCAAGGCATCCACTCCACTCCAGCAGTGCTATCTATCTACATGCCTGTCTTTGAACCAACGATTGACAAGCTAGGCTCTCAGTCACAAAACATACATCTGCTTGTAATAGTGCTGATCAACAAGGGGTTATTAATGAAAAACACTTTGCTTTGTGATTTCCCACCCATCTGCTACCCTTGGATATTCTCAGAAACGCTCGGATTTTGCCATATCTCCGTGATTAACCATCTCTGACATCCAAGTGAGTGAATGTGTATGTATGGTGCCTTTTAACTGCATCTCATCAAAATCCTGTTTTTCTCTTTCACCTTCAAACAATTATTTATTTATTTATTAATAATAATTATACATCAACAACTACAACCACAACAACAACACGTGTTCTTAGGGGCCTAAAGTACGCCCTCCCAGGCCGTTCCACCCGATCGGATGTCCTTCCCCCGGCGGAACGCCCGAAGACGCATCTTCCTCGGCCTAAAACCCATTTTGTTTTTTTTGCTGTAAATTTTTCTTACACGCACCTTCCCGGGGTGTAAGGTGCGTGTAAAAAAAACGTTAATTTTTGTACATGCACCTTTAGGGAACTGAAAGGTACATGTAAAAAAAATTTGCAATAAATTTTTTGCTGCCACAAATTCTGCTGCGAGAGGTACCACCATTCTATTCATTCAAAAGTTAGAACTAAAATTAACGGAAGTCTTGACTCACATATGCTACTTACTAAAATATAGATATTCAAATTTCATGCTTTAGTTCAATGATGGGGAAACCTCTTTTTGAGTTATCCTCAAAAAACCTACACTCTATAGAAACTTCTCATTTTTTTTAAGTCTTTTACTCATAGAAGGGTCTATATACTTGTATAAAAACCCGTCAAATATTTTATGATATCAATTTTTGAGAAAACTTGTCGATTCCATTCCTATACTTTACCGCTTTCGTTTCTTGCTTCTTATAAGTTACTCTATATGTTTCTTTCTTTTTTTTCTCGTGTTTCATGTATCATGTATGGATGTACTTGCTTTTGCACAATGTACTAGCACAAATCCACAGGCTTTTTTGTGCTCACATGCAAATGCAAATGCATTCCAATTTTCTTTCTAAGTTTCTTAGGTGAAGAAGGGGATTGGTAGCTGGCATGACTTACTTATCATGATGCTTCATTACCACCAACCTCCACAAATAATATTTTACATATAAAAAACATCTATATAGACTTATTAATTTACACATGCCACAACTTATCTATATATTTACTCTAGTATCACTTATGTAACAATAATACATACATACATACACACACACACACACACCAACAAACACACACACACATATATATTTATGGAGGCAATGAGGAGGCTGAGAACTATTATATTATAAAAATATATAAAGTGTATACAAAAGAAGGTTCGGCCCACAAAATTTAAAAGCACTTTGTTTATTCTCTACGATAATGTTACCTATGCATTAGTCCTTTATATAAGGATATCCAACCCAAATGACCTTTTTACCTCATCATGTCAACGTCTTGTAGGGTTTCTTCAATAGATCCTTTTTCGTGGTGATAAAAAACTCCAAACAACATTGTGTTGCCTAAGTGGCAAGTTTACATTGGAATTAGATTATCAGAAAGTGTCCTTGTTAAGCAAGGATCAATGTCAACAATCATAAAGCAAAAAAATTATGTACACCTTTTCCTAAGCATAAATACGAGAGATAAAGATAAGTCAACATCTCTTTTAGGTTTGCACCATGTGCTTGAGGGGAAGGCAACATGATATAAACTAATACTTTTCTTTATCTCAAATGTATGTTGTGTAAACAAGTGGAATAGAACTAAGACCTTAGGACATCAAGAAAGGTGTGTTAAACAACATGCCAAGCATTGAAAAACTATTATAAGTTATGCAATTTTTCCTTGTATGTCCTTGTGGAGCTTACTAGAGAACTTGACTAAAGTCCAACTCCATACCTCAACGAGAGCAAACAAGATCTTCACCAACACTTATTAAAGAATTAGAAATAAATTTCAAAAGTAAGGTTTGCTTTTAGAAAAAATTTAAACAGACTTTATCAAGAAGACTACAAAACTAAAAAAGATTAGGTGACACATTAATTTCAACAATAACTCTACATCTATAATATATAGCATTGGTGACAAGTAAAAGTAAGCGTTGACTTCTACATAGATGTTATTTCAATCTCGAACTTTGGATCTAGCAATTTGTAAATTTTTAACAAGCAATTCGAAAGTCTCTTACCACATCATTTTGTGATAAAGGTAAGGATATAGCCAAAATAGTCTTTTCACCCATAATATAGCCTATCTATGATATGACATCAAACGTATAATGACACTCTAGTGGATAATTAATCAAAATGACAACAATATCTAAGCAAGGTACTGGTCAATACAACAAAATCTAGAAGTAAGACCATGGCCAAAGTTGCTACATGTAGCTTCTCTAAAATATTTGGGGTACATCAACATGGCATTCAGCTTCATATGTTGCATCTATCATAACAAGAATCAAGTGCATTTAATGAACTTTTTTGTTGGAAATTAAGCCCACAGTTGCCTCCTTGGTGAATCATAACTTAGACAGCCAATTACTTGAAGAACGTCTACAACGGACTTCCGGCTGATCGCCAGCAAAGGGTAACCAATCCCATTATAATTTTAAGTTCAGATGTTAAGTTTAATAACTTGATGTCATTGAAGACTTGGCCATCTTTAGGACTTCCACAAAACATGCATTTAGAACAAGTCCTATGTGTCTGTAGTTTCTTTCGGATTTGTTGTTGCCGTGTGCCAGGCAACTGGGCCTTAGATGTATTAGCCTGTTGAGTTGCCGATGATCCTACTACTGCTGGATCTGGTTGAGAACTGAGTTGCTTATGTATCAGTGTAATGATACTGGTATTTGGCCTTTTGGGTGGAAGCCCTGATGGTGATGTGGTTCGTGAGCATGAACGCTTGGACTTCTTCGACTCAATAGGACTGTCCCAACCTTGGTCTGCAACTTGTAGTTGTCGTTGAAGTTGGGGCCCATTGTTCACCTGATGTAGTGAGAGATCCATCATTAGGTACCCTAGGACTGTTGTCGGTTGTTTGTTTTTATACAGTCATGAAGACAGTTCGAAGCAAACTGTGCCCAATCATAAAGATTTTAGGCATGCAGTCGTGAATCTGCCATCATGTGAAATAAGGACATAGGGATCCACAACACCTTTGTTCATGGACGTTGTGTTTACTTAGTGAAGTATGCACACGCAGCTACGAATTGTGGATCATTAATTGCCTCGAGGCGGTACCCGTCTTTATTCTTTCACTTTTCCACTGATGGATCAATATATTTAAAATAGGCTGTTTGCTCAATCTTGTGGAGTGTCCTAGTAATAGCATTTGGGCCATGAGGGAACCCGAATGGATGCAAGTCTGCAAAAGATATATTGTAGACATAGTTCCTAACAGGGGGAACTATGAATTGGAAAGACCTTGCAGTGGCATTGTAATTGGCGTACGACATGTGTAGCAAATAAGGACTCTGATACCTAGCCAGGACAAGAATTTGGAACTCAATCGCCTTGAAAAAAGGTTGTGCCTGCTGGTACCAAGTTTGCATCTCTTGAATATCCAGCTTGCACATTTGGATGTCGATCTTATTTGCATCTGAATCGTCTGAACTGGAACTTTGATTGGAGGACATGTTGGAAAACTAGAAAAAATAGTGGTCTAGAGAAAATGCTTTGGTTGAGATTGGAGACAGTGGTAACAAGGGCTTCGGCTCAGTCGAGAGTGTGACGGATGGCGTCAGTCGAGATGGGATGGGAAGGCGTCGGTCGAGATTGGACAGGAAGGCATCGGTCGAGATGGGAATGGAAGGCTTCAGTCGAGATGGAAGCTGAAGGCGTTGGTCGAGATGGAAGCTGATGGCGTCGGTCGAGATGGGATTGGAAGGCTTCAGTCGAGATGGAAGCTGAAGGCGTCGGTTGAAATGGAAGTTGATGGTGTCGGTCGAGATTGGACTGGAAGGCTTCGATCAAGATTGGAAAGAAAGGCTTCAGTCGAGATGGCGAGTGAAGGCTTCGGTCGAGATTGGACAGGAAGGCTTCGGACTGAAAGGCTTCGGACTGAAAGGCTTCGGTCGAGATTGGACTGAAAGGCTTCGGTCGAGATGGAGAGTGAAGGCTTCGGTCGTGTAGGGAAGGGAAAAGTTGTGCAAAGCGGAGGTGTGGAAAAATGGTGTATCTGCAAGAAAAGAAATCGATGGAGTGGGGTTGGAATGGTAGAGTAGAAAGAGTTAAATAAAATGGCTGAAAGAACATGATGTTTTGATGCCGGTTGAGTATGGTAATGTTGGAAAGATGGAAAGATGGAGAACTGTGAGAACGGAATGGTGTAGGTGGTGAGGGAAGTGGAAAAAACAAGTGTTTGTAAACATGTTGATGATGATGTTCTCAATAGTGTAATGGGAGTGTAATGTGTGCTCGCATGACATTACCCCTCAAGTGTGCAAAAAGTGTCAAAAAAACGGTTCGTCTGCTGGCCATGTTAGGTTTGGAATCTCTATGATGTAAGTGGAGAACTTCATGAGGGAAAATATGATTGTGGCTCAAATTAGAAGTTTTCATTGGAAAGAAGTATCTTAGTGACTAGATTTATGCTATAATTGGAAATACTGAGATATCATACATACAGAAAGGAGGAGGGCCTAAAATTTGACAAATCTTTTCCTTGTGATGTAGTCTATCATTTGTTGACCTATAACATGCATGGCAAATGGAAATTTATAGAAAAAAATGAATATGCACTAAAGTAAATAAATACAGGCATGAAGTATAAAACAATAAAAGGATACAAAAAATAGACATGCAAAAAGACAATAACAAAACAAGAAAAAATGTAAAATATATACCATGGAATTAGAGTTAAATGGGGTCAACACAAAACAAGTCCTCGTAATAATGCCGTAGATGACCACCGTTGACGACAGTGTCTAGGAGTATTCCGTCAAGTGTTTGCATCTGGACTGCACCATTAGGAAAGATTTATTGATAACATACGGTCCCTCACTTCTGAATTTCAATTTTCTGGGGTGCTTCTTAGATGTATAAAGAAGCACCTAGTCACTGAAGTGTAAATCCTTGTTGCGTAAGTGACGGTCATGCCAGGCCTTTTGACGTCTTTTGTTAACTAGTTGTGCGTGGTAGGATATGAGTCTAGTTTTGCATAACCGGGTTAATGTAAATAGTCTGGTCTCTACTTGTTGCTCAATTATAGGTTTCTCACAAAGATCTATTGAGAAGGCTTCCATGACTCTTAGAGAGGGTACTAAGAACTCGACAGACATTACCACCTCTTGACCATACACTAGATAGAATGGGGTAACCCACCCAGTGGCTTTCTTTGGAGTTGTGCGGTAAGCCCAGATAGCTAAAAAGAGTTTTGTTTCCCAATCGGAGTGACTTGTCTCTACGATCTTTGTCAATATCTTACAGATCGTCTTGTTAGTGGACTCGGCCTAACCATTACACCTAGGATAGTACGGGGTGTACTATTTCGATGAACTTGGTCCTGTCCGAGACGTGAGTCGTGGAGCTCGGCCAGGTAAGGATCGTGAAGGCTTGGTCAAAAACGGAGCTGTATGTTAGTCGAGACCAAAGTGATGAGCTCTGTGAGGATGTGTATGTGAGCCTTTAGATTGATGGTTTGGCAGCACAGATCAAAATGGTTTGATGTTTATAAGTGTCTGTGTAGCGATGGGAATGGCGCCAAATGTTCATAGATTCCAGAATCTGTGAACACGGTTTTCTACTTTTACTTCTTCGTCGTCAGGTGGTTTCTGCTCTGGAAACCGGGTGTTTCTGCCTGTTTCCAGAACTCAGTTATTTTCAATTAAATCCTCTAGTTTAGAACTATTTCCATGCAGATCGTTTGTCAGTTTAACATTTGTATTCCTAGCCTGTCAGTGGGATGAAACAGTTTCGTCCAATCCAGCTACATGCATTTACAAGCCATGTAACCAATCCTTGCTCAACAGATTAGCGTTTTGAATCAGGGAGCAATCTACAAATCTGTCTACTAAACTACTCTAAGAAATCAAGGAACAATACAACATCAAGATTAATCTACACAACAAAAAACAAGAATCAAGAAAGCTAACTACCTAACAACATTCTAGCATCCCAATAATCAAGAAATACACCTCTCTTGATGCCTGGGATGCCCAAGAACAATCAAGGACATGATTGTTAGTGAGTATGCAAGATCTGATCCATAATCTCAGCCTATTTAGTTTACCTAGATGCTAAAAATTACAAAATCAAGAAACAAGAAAGCTAATCCACATCTACATTGCAGATTACAATAAAGAAAGCAAGAAATTTAATTAATCCACAACCACAAAAAGGAAATCAAAGCATGTTCATAGGAATTTCACTCAAGACAATAGCCATGAACAAGGACTTCTCAATTGCCAATAACTCGTGGAGGATCTTCTTCATTCATGCAAGAGAAATGACAATACAATAAAGGCTCCCTCACAAGAGAGGGGGGCCCTTAAATAAGCAAGAGGGCTACCCATGTGGAGCCTCAGTGGCAGTTCCACTAGTTTAGAAATTACAAGTGGAAATAGCTCTTCCACTAGAGGTCACCATCAAAAGGTGGCTCACTCTACTTTATTTAAGAGGGGTCTACATTTATTTACATTGCCTAGGAATGTCACTAGCTCCTACATGGTCATTCCTTTTCTGGGATTCACCATGTAAGTTCACATAGAAACAATCTATAATCCTAGCTAGTAATCCGCGGCTCTCATGCTCGGCTCTCAACTTCTCCTGCTCTCCTTCTTCTAGAACCTCCTCGGTCGTGGGTGAGAGATGCTCTGTGTTTTCAGCTTGGCTCGACATGTGGAATTATTTGAAATCTGCTAACAAAATTCAAGCCCAAAAAGGCCAATCGTTACAACAAGAACCAGCGCCTAGATTGTCTACGCCTTGTCCTCAATTGGTAAGATTGACTGTCGAAGAAAGTCTTCAGGTTAAAGCACACTACGAATACCTCGATAGACTAAGTAGTCAAGAAAGCACATCCTATCCACATTACGAATTGAGAGAGACCACGACAATATCACTGGGAGAATTAGTGCCGATCTATCATGATCAATATCAATATTATTGAAAATCTGGCAAGTCCATATTCTTGCTGATCGTCATCAAATAAAGCCTTAGGTTTTACATAAGCGAACTTGTATCTACGCTTTTCCTTGAGCACAAAAAAAAAGTTTATATACCTATGCTTTGTACAAACTTCAACAACGCCAATGACTCGTCATCATCCCAAGGACCAGTTAGAGGCGACATGAGCATGTTGTCCGACTATGGAAACGACATGGAATATTCTAGAATATGGCAAGAGGCTTCTGCAATAAGACCAAACAATACATAAATAAAGTATAAAAGAACATTGGTGCAATCTTTCAATGGAAAACAAGCTAATATAAGTTGTTGGAGATGTGCAGAAAACATCTAGTAGTGAATGAGATACCAACCAACACATGATAATGACAATGATATTTTTGAGCTTCCACCACCTCAAATGTTATGGATGGAGGGCATAAATGATTATCAATTTTGGCTATGAACCAGAAATTTGATCATGTAGGGAGGATGGTCGAGTTCATGAAATAGTGAGAGTTTTCTCTAAGAACAAGGAGGTATTTAATCGATATTTTTGACAATGACATACAACCATACAAGGCTACAATTTTTAATTTTGCAATCATTCACATGTTATGACTTTCATAGTCAAGAGCATGTAAAACCCTTGTAATAATTTATTTCTTTTTGAAAGTGATGAGTTTGTATGTGAATGAAAACATGTCCATTCACTAACCCATTGACTACCCAACATGAGTTGTTGTAGGTTTTGTCAAAAAATTGTCAATGGCTTGAGAGAAAAACCAAGCATAGTAGAGTACCTCGTAGTGTACGATATAAATCTTCGAATGTTGTCACTTGCACTATAGTAATATATGGTGACATATTGAAATGTTGAATTCGAATGGTATTCTTAACAAGTTGAAAAAATATTTTTCAATTTCCCTTAAATGTTGTTATCTTTTAATGACTTTATTGTTCTTCATTTAAAAGCAAATACAACCCACTGAACTATCTTAAAATCAATTGTAATATGTCAATGCCCCATGCAAATGACTTATTAAGTATGAATTCTAGACAATAGAAATATCAACAAGGCATGGAATTCATACTCGGTATCTATTGGATGACAAGATCTTCTTCGATTAAAAGTCAAGTGGTTTGGTACAGATTTTGATCAAGATATATATGTAGAGCTTATGTTGACTAGTGACAATGACCCACCTCAACATGGAGGGATGATGTGAACCATTCATGTCAATGAAGGTGACCTTTCAAATAGTATACATGTTTGGTTGTACAAGTACATAATATGATATAGCAACTTCAATGCACATGATGAAAGGGTCATATGTGATGTTTAGCAACTCCAAACCAAATTTTACCACTATTTCAAATATCCAACCCATCCAATGACTCGGCTCCTAAATAATTCTTATTTTTTATTTTTCAAGGTGATTTTGTCTACAAATGAGTCGTTTGACGGATGCAAGGATGATACACATATTCATTAAAAAAGAGAAGAAGCATTAATTTGTGCTTGCATGAGACAATCCAATGTTGCTATGATGGTAGAAGGAATCTCAATAAGCAATGTAAAGTAGTCAATAGAAAAAGTTACATATGTTTGTAAGTATATTTTCATCAACCTTTTTTTTGTTCTTGTTCGTTCCACATTCATGTACTTACTTTTACTTTTAATTATAAATCATAAATGATGTGGCATATTTGAGATTAAAAGGTGGTCCCTCACATTTAGCACGCTTTTGCATACCCTCTTTCTTCTCCTAGAGACGAGAGAGTAAATTTCATGCATATGCATGTGCTTGGAGAACTTCTTTGTAATAAAAAGTGAATTATGTGTATTTTTACTCATAATTTTACCTATTCTAAATTGGATACATTTGGTTTCCTCTTTTTTCAGCATTGCTTAAGCTTTCCTTGTCCTTGATGTAAAAAGTTCTTAGTTTTTTTCACCAAATTGTAGAGAAAGTGTCAATGCCATTTTGGTAATGGAAAGGTTGGGGAGGGTTACCAGCAAAATCGTCATGGACATTGGTTGATTTTCCAAAGGTATAGCTTAGATTTAGCAACTAAAATTGGATGCTGGATAAAATGGAATCCCAATTTAGCAAGTTCCAATGGTAAACTTGAGAGAGAGAGAGAGAGAGAGAGAGAGAGAGAGAGAGAGAGAGAGAGAGAGAGAGAGAGAGAGAGAGAGAGAGAGAGAGAGAGAGAGAGAGAGAGAGAGAGAGAGAGAGAGAGAGAGAGAGAGAGAGAGAGAGAGAGAGAGAGAGAGAGAGAGAGAGAGAGAGAGAACATGAACTCCAAGAACTTGATAAGCTTTCCAATCTAATTTTGATTGTACATGCTGATGAGTAACACTCAAGGCATTTCTAATTACTACAATACAAAAACCTGCAAAACCTGAACATGGACATGGCTACTTGTGATAACTTACTTGCTTTTGGTGGGTTCAAAGGCACACCAAAAATTTATTAAATGCACTTGATTCTTGTTTTGATAGATGCAACATATGAAGTTGATTGCCATGTGGATGTACCCCAAATATATTAGAGAAGCGACACATGTAGCAACTTTGGACAAGGCCTTACTTCTATATTTTGTTGTATTGATAACTTGGAATACCTTGTAGAGATATCGTTGTCTACGTGTGATAACTTGCTTGCTTTTGGAGGGTCCACAACAAAAATGATGGGGGCAAGTTAGAAGGAAGAACGAGAATGGAGAAGAGAGCAGGAATATTGCAAAATAGCTCTCCCGTTTCATCGGCTGCTAGGTGCAAAAACATTCTAATAGACAACGTATGCTAAAGATAATCACAGCTTTATGTGTTCTGATTGCCCAACAGGATCTTAAAAATTGATTCATACGCTAAAACGAGAGTACAGTCCACCGAAGAAATTAGAGATGGTTTGTATGTGGTACTACATATACTGAAATCAGATTCAATGTGAAGTATTGTTCTGAAATAAATGGAAGAGCAGTATGATATTGCAAGTTCCTCAGGTGTCAAAGACAGCCATCGTCTGATCAGAAACTGAGGAGTCATAGACGTCCGTGTTCTGATCAGAGTGAGTAAACAAGCGCGAGCACAATACAAATAACAATTACAACCAAAAATTGACGGTGTAATTGGGAGGCTCAAATAATACATCTCATGGACGGAGCAACCACTAATCTGTGCTTGGATGATCTATTTATAGATTTCATCCGTGTATTAATTACATTGAATGTTTGTCACCTAATTGGGAAAGCCATTGTATTTGGAACTATATGGCTTCTGTGACAACTATACATAGTGTATACGGTCAACAAATCAGGATTGTTGACGAGGACGTCGCAAAGTCTCTCACTTCACATTTTACGTGAAGTGGTTTTCTCTCACTTCACAAATTACGAGAAGTGGCTGGGAACGTTCCTCATATAATTTTAGACGACCTTCGACATTTCTCTCTCTCTTTGAATTTTTTGCAAAAAAGCCGAAGGTGTCCTAAATAGGCTTAAGGCGCCTTTAGAAAGTTGAAGGTGCCCTCAAAAAAAGTGAAGATCTCTTTAACAGTTCAACTCTTTTGCTCTTTTCGGGAAAAACGAAGGTGCCCTTAAAAAGTTGGTGAATAAGTCTTTAACACTTTAACCCTTAAAAATAGAGGACCTTCTAGAATATTCTCTCTTTGCAGTTTTCGGGAAAATGCAAAAAAGGGACGAAGGTGTTCAAAATAGTTAAATTATTGAACTGTAAACAAGTTGACTTCTTCAAAATAATTGAACGGAAGAAGTTGAAGGTAAGTGTTGCAGTTTTCGGGAAAGTGCAAAAAATACAAACTGTGACACTTAGTGTATTTTTGCAGACTGTTCAAAAATAATGTAAATCTGCAGACTTGTTCTAAATGCAAGTTTTGTGGAAGTCCTTGAAGATGGCCAAGTCTTCAATGACTTCAAGTTATTAAACCTAACATCGGAACTTAAAATGATAATGGGATTGCTGGCAATCAACCGGAAGTCCGTTGTAGACGTTCTTCAAGTAATTGGCTGTCTAAGTTATGAATCACCAAGAAGGCAACTGTGGGCTTAATTTTCAATAGTCCCCCTTAAGGTCACGGTTGATGACTTGGTATCTTCGTTAGGTTCAGCATGCTGAAGAACTTCTGATGCTTGATCCTGGAAAGCGCTTTGGTGAAGATGTCTGCAACCATTTCCAATGTGGAGCAGTATTGAAGGATCACTTGCCCTGAGAAATCTTTCTCCCGAATGAAATGATACTAAATTTCTATGTGCTTGGATTTGCCATGAAATCTGGGATTCACTGATAGTGAAATACAGCTCAAGTTGTCACACAGAATGGTGGTAGCATTGAACTGAGTGTGACGTAAGTCGTGAAGTAATAACCAGATCCATACAACTTCTTTTGAAGCTTGGCATGTTGCGATGTACTCTGCCTCTGTCGAAGAAAGCGCAACCAATTTCTGCTTCCTTGAGTTCCACAAAATCAGTCCCCCTGCTAGATAGAAACAGAACCCGGAGGTAGATTTTCTGGTAGAGACTATTCCTCCCCAATATGAATCTGAATAGCCTTGCAAGACGAGTGAGTTGATAGCATTTCCATCATAACATAAGATGTGATCTAAACTTCTCTGAATATATCTCATCACTCTCTTCAATGTTTTCTAATGAGAGATCTTGGGATTAGACATGAATTGACTTAACGTGCTAACAGTGTATGCTAAATCTAGTCTAGTACATAGCATTGCATACATTAGAGATCCGATTAGTGAATGATAAGAGTACTTCGCTAAGTCGAGTACTTCACTATCAGTCTCAACACAAGAAGGTTTATTCAATACTATACTTAGATCCCTTGGAGTATCAATTGATTTGCAATCAGACATATGAAAAATTTCTAAAATGCCTTTTAGATATGTCTGCTGACTAAAATAGATCTTCTTCTGAAGTCTATCTCTAGTAATGTGAATTCCTAGCAAAGAATGGACAGCTCCTAAATCAGTCATGTCAAATTCCTTTGACATATCACTCCTAGTGGTGTGTAGTAGAGAAGTGTTGTTAGATAGAATAAATGCATCATCTACATAAAGAGCTATGTGAACTGAATTGGTGTCTATATGCTTTGAATAAATATTACAATCAGCTAAATTGTTTAAAAATCCCAATTGAATATGATAAGAGTTGATTCTATTGAACTATGCCCTTACAGCCTGCTTCAGACTGTAGATTGCTTTGTGCAACTTGCACACTTTGTGCTCTTGGCCTTTGACTTCAAATCCTTCCGGTTGGAAGGTGTACAGTTCCTCTTCGACATTGTCGTTGAGAAATGATACCTTGACATCCATTTGGTGCATTTTGAGGTCTTCCGCGGCTGCTAACTCTATCAGAGTTCTGATTGACTGCATCTTGACGACAGGATTGAGATTTTTTTGATAATCCACTCCTTGGACCTAAGTAAATCCTTTAGTCACCAGCCGTGCTTTCCATTTGGCAATGGAGCCATCATAGTTAATCTTCTTCTTAAAGATCCACTGGTTGTCTCTCTTGTGAGTGGGGAAGTCGACCAATGTCCAAGTTTGATTCGTCAAAAGTGAGTTGTACTCGCTTTCCATAGCTTCTTGCCACTTCACAACATCCTTGGAGTTAATTGCTTCGGCTAGGCTCTCTGGTTCTTCTGATCAAGTCCAGAATGATTGAGGTGCATATCTCTCAAGAACTATCCGAGTCCATGAGGATTTGCGGACGTTGGGTTGACCAGGATGTGATGATGCTTCTTCTTGAATTTCTCCAAATCTGCTCGAGCTAGCTGGGTCTGGTCTGATGACAGGTACTATCGGCTGCTCAACTTCTGTAGCTGTAGCTGCAGGTTATGTAGAAAGAACATCAATGTTGGAAGAATCGATGCTACGTAAAATAGGATGAAATGACATAGCATCATCTATCAATGGCTAATATGCACGTTCTTGAAATATTACATCCCTAGAAACAAACACTACATTGGTGGATGGATCATAAACTTTATAAGCTTTATGTTCATCAAAATAGCCAATGAAAATACATTTATTTGTCCTATGATCTAGCTTCTTCCTAAGCTGTCTAAGAATGTGAACAAAACATATACAACCAAAGATTTTTTAATGGCTGACACTGGGCTTGTGCCCATGCCAAACTTCATGAGGAGTCTTGTTGTTGACGACTTTGGTGCTGGACCTGTTCTGCACGTAATAGGCTGTGGCAGTAGCTTCTGCCCAGAACTTCATAGGTAGGTGTGCTTGATGTAGCATGGATCTAGCTAAGTTGAGAAGAGTTCGATTCTTCCTTTCTACAGTCCCGTTCTGTTGAGGTGAATAGGAAGTGGTGAAATGTCTTCTAATACCATGTTCAGCCATGTAGTCGAACATCTTGTTAGAGATGTATTCGTCGCCACCATCAGTTCGGAGTGCCTTCACTTTTGTAGACATTTGTGTCTCAGCCATGGCCTTGAATCTCTTGAAGCAGTCAAAGGCTTCAAATTTGTGCTTAATGAATATGATTGTAGACCATCTAGAATAATCATCTATGAAAGTGATAGAATAGATTGCATCTCCTAAGGACGGAGTTGGCATTGGACCACAAAGATTGCTCAGATGTCAAATACAGCCATCGTCTGATCAGAAACTGAGAAGTCGTAGACGTTCATGTTATGATCAGAGTGAGTAAACAAGCACGGTCAAACAACAATGAAAGTGCATTCAATCACAACAAGCATCCATCTACGTTTTACACATATAAAAACGTGTTGCTGCTATATTACACTCAAGCACAATACAAATATCAATTACAACCAAAAATTGACGGCGTAATTGGGAGGCTCAAATAATACGTCTCATGGACGGAGCAACCACTAATCTATGCTTGGATGATCTATTTATAGATTTCATCAGTGGATCAATTACATTGAATGTTTGTCACCTAATTGGAAAGCCCGTTGTACTTGGAAGTATATGGCTTTTGTGACAACTATACATAGTGTATACAGTCAAC